>OY747721.1:44609342-44716842 GCA_963556495.2 Valencia hispanica
GGAGGCAGGGTCGGTGTTCTGAGACCTCCTGACGGCCGGGTTAGCTGAGTGGGAGCTGTACGGGTACAGCTGGTTTCCTCTGTCGTCCTGCTGGCCTATTTGTGAGAGGTCATGCATACTCAAGCTGCGCAGCTTTTCTGTTATGGCTCCCTGACCCTGTGAAGCCAACAACAGTCAATATTACTGGTCACAGCTCAACACTTCTCACCATTTCTGTCAACATCAAAATAAGAGAGAAGAGCCACTTAGTTCCACACAAAAAAAGCCAAAAACACACAAAAAATAGCCCAAAATGTTTTTCAATCTCTTTGGTTAAAAAAAGGCAACTTATTTATTCTTTTTATTCCAAAGAAAACAAGTAAAGATGAAACATGAAATTCTTATTAAGAAAATATAAGTAAACACATAAGGAACATTGGGTTGTCTTGCAGACGGGTCAAGTCTCTGTGAATTCCGGCCTATTGATTGCACAGATGCACAGATGTGTGTGACAACTGCTAGCGTTGCTGTGCGGGGCCTCATTATGTCACCATGGAAACGGGTCTTCAACCAGCCGGTTGCAACCGGAAAGAAGTCCGGGTTGCAATAAGACTGTACGTTAATTCCGCTTGCAGAAAAGATTTTTTTTTTAAATGACTAAAATAATAAATATTTAGAAGTCTCTTCCTCATTAAACACTGAGGTAGTGATCCTAACAACATGGGCAACCACACTCTGAGTTACAGCTAGATAAAGAAGCAACACACATCAGCCTGTCAGATTAATACACGAAGGACAAAACGGTTAAAGAGGCCAGACTAGAATATAGTGCATGCAAACATTATAACAGAGACAGAAAATATAATCCTTATCTGCATCTATTCAACAATAATATCTAAACAAAGTCTTCATGGTGACATCATGGGGAAAATCCACAAAATGAGTGATAACTATAACAAAACTAGGACAAATAGGACCTCATATACCATGGATTTATAAAAGAAAAATACTCAGGTTCCACACTCAAGAACCATAATTGCACAAATTAAAAACATTTTTGGCAAGACACAGTTATTAAATGCATGCCAAGGTTTATGGGTTGCAGGCCTGTTAAAATGAAAGCACCTCCACCCCGTCTTTTAATTCTAGGGGTTTATTCATCAGCGCATAATAAACAAGACCTAGTCTATCAGGGGAATCACTGCGACAAACTAAGTACACCCTTGTTGTAGACTGTGTTGGGTGCAGAGAAAATGCAAAAGAGAAACTACTCAACAGCCAGGCTAAATGATAGAGCTGATGGCAGGGCATTAGAAGAAGACTGGACAAGTTAGACTTATCTGGAAGGTTGACATCTGGTCTCTAAAAGGAATGACAACCATAAAAAGGAATGAAGACAGTCCAGATCTCAACATTAGAATAACTGAAGAAATAAAATGTCTACAGATGTCAAAAAACTGAAGAAGAGTGGGTCTGAATTCCTCTACGCTGCTGTGAGAGTTTGAGGTGGTTCTCACACCTGGGTGAGAGTATGCTCATTCAAATTTAATGAATTGTAGGGTGTACTTAATTTTCTTACCCTACACTCTTCCATTTTGGTCTCCTATTTGGTTTAGTAACAGGAAATCTGTGGTGCGTTTTTGCCAACTTTCCTGATAGTAAAGCCTAAAATCCAAAGTGGGTGTACTTTCTTTTAACCATGACTGTATGATTGGGAAGCCCTGTTGACGGGACAAGAGCGCTGTATGAAGTGACCATGCTACTTGCAGGCTGCTTTTTACCTCTCAGAGGATGCTGAGGCAGACACACCCTGAAGAATGTCAGTGCAGACAGAGGAAGAAAAACGGAGGTCACATCAGGGTCAAATGAAAATAGAGAAAACTGGTTCAAGTTTAGAAAAATTAATCAAATGTTCCCTTTGATTTATGTTGTTTTTCCTGAAAAAATGCTCAAATCAAACTATTCATTCAACTGACTGCATGAAAATAAGTCAACATGTGAGAAACCTGTGGCCCTGTTCTAATAATTATCAATTACATGTTATGTTATCGATATCTGTAACTACTGCCCAAATACTTGTCGGACACTACGCTGCTTCTAGAAGTGTACACATCCCTGTTAGAATGCAGATTTTGGGTCAATAAACAGTAAAGAAAGAGTCATCTTACAAACGACAACAACAGTGTTTGAAATAATCTAGTCAGTGATTAATAATTCAGTCCAACTTTGACTGGTCCATATTCTGGCATTTTAGCGTAAACGCAGATGCTAACTTCAACATCAATAGCAGCAAACAGGAAAGCAGTCTCAGTTCATATCTGGAACCTCATTTATAAAGCTTGCTTAATGCACAAAACAGGGTCTGAAAATTGCATAGCAAAGCTTTATACGCAAATGGAAAAAAGTGCGTAACTTTAAGCACATAAGTAGCTTGCTTATGCACGTTTTGGGCACCAAGAAACTGGTAGTGCAGCCAGTCAGATGGCAAAATAGTGAATTTAAGCCACATTTTCAGACTTGTAGACCCTCGCCCACCCAACTAACAGTCAGCCCCCATCAGTGTTGTGGGTAACACGTTACGAAGTATCTCACACTAATGGATTCATGTTGTCTGCAGTGTAACCAAAACCAAAACACTGCAATTTTAAAAACAAATACTATGTTAAGATTTATAACTAAAGCAGAATTCCCAACTGTCTTAGTGGGGAAACTGAAACATTTACATTACCAATGTTATATATAAAAAAAAGGACAAAAATTCAAAATAGAAAATGTTCTTGTTCGACTCACCTTGACGGCAGCAGAAACAGCGGCAGTAGCTGCAATACTTAATCCCTGCTTGCCAAAGTTCACCATGGTCTCATAGCTTCTCTCTTTGGCCTGCACGATGTATTCATCTATTTCCTAGATGGATATAATCAATAACACTTTTACTGGGGACAGTTTAATCAGGTAAAAAGCAGCAGAAGTATAATATTCTCAACAGAAGTTACACAGACAGAGTAAGATGGATGATCTTACTCTCTCTTTGGAGGAGAGCAGGGGGTGTAGACACTTCCTGTAAATGAGACTTGCTCCTCTGGTGTAGGGTGATAACAGCCAGATCACAAAGGCTATCTTCAGTTCGTAGTACAGAGGGAACCTGGACAGACAGAGAAGCTGCTCGTTCACAAAATACTGATGTCTGTTGGTCCTTTTCCAACGCAGATACCGGAGCACAACAGCTACAGACATGGAGAACGTGAGAGAGGGTTTGTGGGGCCACCAACATGGCGACCTTCATCATTAGGAAGAGTAAAATTTAGATTTGGTTTGACAGCATTCATAAACCAAGGAGTGAATAAGGCTTGTAAAAATTCAATTCAATTCAGTTTATTTATATAGCGCCAATTCACAACAGATGTCATCTCAAGGCTCTTAACAAGAAGCTCATAAAACAGGAAAATGAATGAAGGATGACAAATACATGGAGCTACTTTATACAAGAGCCTTTGTCATGAGAGATCAACTTTAGTTCATGTAACTAAAGAAGAAGAACACAACGGATCTTTTCCTTTGCCTACAAGACAAAATGGTGCAATAAGTGTAGTTAAAGACATCCAGACATTCGTGCTTTAAAGCAACACTAAAGAGTTTTTTTTAACCTTAAAATAATGTTTCCGAACACGTGTCAGTGGTTGATCAACTCATAACAGGGTGAAACGGCACTTCTGCATTCGCTTTGCGTCCCTCTATTGGCATAAAAGCACTATGTAACTTTGGGTCGTCGAGTAGCGGTTTTGTAGTTCAAATGCAACTTGCTTTATGGCAGGCTTCACAAAAGCCGGTAGGTGGAGCATCCTGCAAGGCTCTCTGGGTGGAGCGTCCTGCAAGGCTCTCTGGGTGGAGCGTCCTGCAAGGCTCTCTGGGTGGAGCGTCCTGCAAGGCTCTCTGGGTGGAGCATACTCGGCAGCTACATATAAATAGAAGATACCTAGCAGCAGGTAGCCTGAACAATTGTCATCATGATGGAGCCGAAATTGTATTCATCTGTACGCCGGTGTTCCCACTATCTGTGCTACCCGCATGCACATTTCGATGTTACGTCACAATTCGCTTACTCAGCAAATCTGTCATCAAGAATTCCTACCTGGAAGTTCCATTTCGTCTGTTTTATTTCTTTGAAGTTTACGGTGAGTTTTATTCAAATTATTTTATAACTGGGTAATTTTTATTCAAAATATTTTAAGGCTTTCCTTAAGCTACTAGTTTCAAATTTACATGACAGCCCTTGTAGCCTATGCTAGTTTCACTTCTGTGATATCGTTACACTGCATGTAAACAAGTCCCATTAATTAGAGTCGTACAGTAAATGCGGTGTATTTTGCAGGCTAGTTGTGCTTATAATCATAGGCTACTACATTTTAATATTTTGGAGTAATCATACTGCTATCTGCTCTACGTCTTACTGGCTTGGTATATATTTATTAGCTGCTTTACAAACTAACAGATTTCCAGAATGTGTTATTCATCTATAGGCCTATTTAACAGGTAGGATATTCTGATCATGGTTTTTAGTGCATCTTTATGTGCTAGTTTTAGCTTTATATTAAACATGTAGCATGTTCTGTGGATTGAAAAGTTTTCGTTATTCATAATTTTTTGCTATGTTAGTCATCACTGCTAAACTGCCACCTCAATCCCGTCACTTGAAAAATATTTTCCGATGATTATGTTTAACATCAACTTGTTGTTTTCGGCATGTAAACATACTTTTCAAGGGGTAGCACCGACAGATACGCGCTACAGTACGACATTCTGAGGAGGAAGCAGAGATCGTCACAACAGTGCTGCCAGCCATATAATAAAGAAATTAGACTGTATCACGTTATAACCTGATAGTTTATTGTAAAAATGTGAAACTATCACGTTATAACGTTTTAGTTTCAAGTGGTTTTCACGTTTTTACAATAACGTTATAACGTGATACGGTCTAATTTCTTTATTATATGGCTGACAGCTCTACGCCGCCGTACATATGACATGCTGAAATATAGAAAATGTACCTGGGATGAAGACATTTGACACAAAGGCTGCCCAAGACGTGAAAATCTGTAACGTTAGAGGGTATCGCTTGTAAATGTGAATCCCCTGGTGTAACCATAACAGATTTTACAACAGAAGTAGAAAACAATACATTTTTCCCAACTGTAGGGGGACCCAGAGAGCAAAACTTACATAGTGTCGCTTTAAGGAATGTTAACTGAAAGGCTTTCTCTGGGCTTGGTTTGAAAACTGAGCTTCCTCTGGCTTTAAAACAGCAGCCATTTTATCGTTTCTCAAAAGCATACATGACATTTTTTACTGAATGGTAAATAAAAAATATTAAAAAAAGATTTTGCGCAATAGCTGAACGTCACTTATCGGCACAGATTCAGTTCAATAACCCTGATGGACTGGTTAATACTGGTTAAATGCTAATCAGGTAATTAATAATAAGGATTGTCTTTGTGTTATAGTCTGTAGAAAAACAATATTGGCTAGAACAAGCAGCAGTCAATGTTTCTCTAGGAAGATTAGCAGGAAGATCCTTCTCGCTGGGAGCCCTGCCAGCTTTGCCATGGAGGTCGCTGCCATTGGTCGTTTATGTGGTGGTGGGCGTGGCTCTGCACTGCAGCCTTATGGCTGTGCTGTGGATACCTGCCTGCCCTGATCATGGTGGTCCCTGCAGTGACTTTTCTGTGGCTGTGGAGTGGCTTCCAGTGTGGATGGATCTCCCAAATATTGTTTTCTCACAGTGGTATCATTCTAGATGTTTATTTTTATTTGATGTTCACTTAAAGACACAGGAACAGACTGAGCATTTCTTTTCCGTGAAGGGGCAGGGGAATGGGGTGTGTATGTGTCATGTGTGTGTTGAGAGTTTAAATGGTTGTGTATGATCGATTTAGCTTTAAATGTGTTTTCTTTGTTTACTTTTCTGTTTTTATCATGTAAAGTTCTCTACAAATACAATTTGATTGAAGATGTGTGCAACATGCTGACATTAAAGAATGTGTGTGTACGTGTGTGTGTGTGTGTGTGTGTGTGTGTGTGTGTGTTAGCTAAGGTTACCATGTGTTGCATTGAGGTTACTCACCAAGCTACTGTCAGGTCAGTGATTGTCTCCACAACTGTATACAAGGCAAATACAATCCAATACATCATCCAGCGCACCTGAACACAGACACAGAATCAGCATGTTTAAACTACATATATCTGAGTTAGAATAGTATTAAAGACTGCAGCTGCATCATCATTTGTACAATCTGATGATATCGGTATTAGTGAGAGTCTAATAACATGCATGTGTTGATTAAATGTGTGCTTTTCAAATCATAATTATTTGCCTTGAAAACCAAGAAAAATCTTTATACATTGACATTTTCTACTACTACTATTTCTGAATGAAATATATACTGTTTAAAAAAAAGAAAGGGAGCACTAAAATAACACATCCTAGATCTGAATGAATGAAATATTCTTATTAAATATTTTGTTCTTTACATAGTTGAATGAGCTGACAACAAAAATCACACAAAAATGATCAATGGAAATCAAATGTATCAACCCATGGAGGTCTGGATTTGGAGTCACGTTCAAAATTAAAGTGGAAAAACACACTACAGGCTGATCCAACTTTGATGTAATGTCCTTAAAACAAGTCAAAATGAGGCTCAGTAGTGGGTGTGGCCTCCATCTGCCTGGATGACCTCCCTACAACACCTGGGCATGCTGCTAATGAGGTTGTGGTGGAAAATTGTTATGTAATTAGGAATTAAGTGTATATTCTCTGTTTAGTGAATGCATCTAGGGTAAAATGACAAGGTTATTGCTCCAACTTAATGTTTATGATATATATATATGTGTCAAGTCACCAGAGAAACAGACGCCGGGGCAGTAAGATAACAGTCTGGCCTTCGGATGAGCTGTTTTATGCGTTGCTATAAGACTCGCATGGACCAGTTACTCCGGAGGCGGGGCATGAAGGTTGGAGAAGAAGTCTACAGAGATAAACAGTGATTGCTGAATACTATTTAAGCGGTTAGTTAGAAAGGTTGGTTAGGGTGATGCACAAGTAATTCTGTCCCCTCCGTGTTCTGGCCAGACATGTTTGTATTAAATACTTAAACGCCTTCTGGGACTCAAGTCTTCTTTATTATGAAAACCCTGAGAGACTTTTTTTACCATAACAAGGTGGTGGATGGTCTCCTGAGAGATCTCCTCCCAGACCTGGACTAAAGCATCCACCAACAGCACCAACATATGGTCTCACAAGGGGTCTGAGGATCTCATCTGGGTACCTAATGGCAGTCAGGCTACCTCTGGTGAGCACTTGAAGGGTTGTGTGCCCCCCCCCACACACCATTACTGACCCTCTGCCAAACCGGTCATGCTGGAGGATGTTGTAGGCAGCAGAACGTTCTCCATGGCGTCTCCAGACTCTGTCACGTCTGTCACATGTGTTCAGTATGAATCTGCTTTCATCTGTGAAGAGCACAGGGCGCCAATGGCCATTTTGCCAATCTTGGTGTTCTTTGGCAAATGCCAAACGTCCTGCGTGGTGTTGGGCAGTAAACACAACCCCCACCTGTGGACATCGGACCCTCATACCACCCTCATGGAGTCTGTTTCTGACCGTTTGAGCAGACACATGCACATTAATGGCCTACTGGAGGCCATTTTGCAGGGCTCTGGCAGCAATCCTCCTGTTCCTCCTTGCACACAGGCTGAGGTAGCGGTCCTGCTGCTGGGTTGTTGTCCTCCTACGGCCTCCTCTACGTCTCCTGATGTACTGGCCTGTCTCCTGGTAGTGCCTCCATGCTCTGAACACTACGCTGACAGACACAGCAAACCTTTGTGCCACAGTTCACATTGATGTGCCATCCTGGATGAGCTGCACTACCTAAGCCACTTGTGTGGGTTGTAGACTCCGTCTCATGCTACCACTAGAGCACTGGCAGCATTCAAAAGTGACCAAAACCTTAGTCAGAAAGCATCGGAACTAAGAAGTGGTCTGTGGTCACCACCTGCAGAACCACTCCTTTATTGGTGGGGGAGGGGTCTTGCTAATTGCCTACAATTTCCACCTGTTGTCTATTCCATTTGCACAACAGCATGGGGAATCAGTCAATCAGTGTTGCTTCTTAAGTGGACAGTTTGATTTCACAGAAGTGGGACTGACTTTGAGTGTTCCCTTTATTTTTTGAGCAGAGCGTGATTAAAATGAAAACCCAAGAATTCAAACAAGCTTTTAATCAGATTATTTTTTGTTCATTCATTGTTTGATTCCTTCTGGAGCCTGCAGAAGCAGTAGCAGAAAAGGACAAACAGAGGTACAAGATGATCTGTCCTCGTCTTTATGCTTTTTGCTGTCTTCCCTAATCTGTCACTTCCCCATTTCTCCTAAAGGCCTTTCCAGGCTCTCCTGGCTGAATTTCCATATCAAAGGCAGCAGCAGGCTGTGGCAGCCAGACGGTCACATGGCCAGCTGGAGTATGACCCAGACTCTGCTGCTGCTGCATGACTGAACACACACTGACAGGACCTAAGAAAATGTCAGTGCATGTGCTCTGGTAGGGAGATGAGAGAGTGTACAGAGTGTGTGTGTGATTGTAAAACAGAGAACAAGAGAAGGGTGCAGAGAAAGCATTTACAGCAAAGAACACTTCAGTATACAGGGATTTTCCACTAAAGTAGCTCCAGTGATAGAACAGGGTTGGTGCTACAGCCTGTAGTTCTTAACCAGTGTTATATAATTAACTAATACAGCTCTAAGGGAGAATCAAACCCCATAATTCCATCATACCAAGTGCACTTTCAAGTTCCCGTCAGATCACCCTCATGTTGCACTCTGGCTTTTCTGTATAAGGCTGCAGTCTAGGAGCCAGTGTAACTACACACAATGATTTTTTTCTTGACTTCATCTAAACAGATGTCTTAATTTTATGAGGTATTCTAAAAACTCAGCTAAACAAATGACCTGTACCTTTCCATGAATGTTTCTTTACAGTGCTTAAATACTTTAAGAGTGGGCTTTAAGATTTATCACAAACATTCTATTTTTACATGGATGGTCCATTTTAAACCATTGGGATATCCTTATTAACTAAGTAAAACTGAAAATAAGATGCATCTGCGTGATATTTAAACAAATGTTAGCCTTGTGTAAAGACATAACTGATTTCCCACAAGGTGACAAATCTCAACCACTAATGCCTGTTGATGCATATTCTACACATAGCAAGGATCATACTGGAAGTGGTCAGGGATAAATCAAATTATAAATAAATTTTGGATAGTTTGCATTGTAAATAGCTAGATTTGTATCTACTGTATGTATGTTTTCCATATAAACAACCAATCTGAATCTGCTTTAAATCTGTAACACCACGCTGTCAAATCTGAGATGGATTATTTTACAACAAGATATTCTCTGAAGCAAAGCCTGTTGTAATTTGATTATGTTTAAAATAAAAATAAAAAAATACTTTTAATAATGTGTTTGCCATCTAAACCAGAACCACAGGTCAAGCTCAAAGTCCTGACCTGAGAGGGTCTATAGCCCCCGCCCCCAAAAAAGAAATGGTCCTTAAGATCTTTTAGGGGGTGTGCATTTATCGGAGATAAAGAAGAAGCTGAGCGTTCAGTCAGACCACTGGGAATCTGAAGCAGTAACATTTCACCAAATTGATAACAAAAACAGTGAATCAGCTGAGGGAAGGGTTGGTCTGCTGTATTATGATCATTAACGGGGTTGTTTCTCTTAAAGGGAGGAATAATCCATTTTAAAATTTAGTGGAAAGAAAACAAAAGAAAAGAAAACAAGGGTTCTCTCTGTTTTCCAGTAGGGGTCAAAAGGTCAAGATGGAGTTCAAGCACCTGTTAAGCTACATAATTTACCTTGTTGTTTAAAGTGTCCTATACTAATAAAATTGTCCTGCCTTCAAGAAAGTCAGATAGAAGAGAGATAGAGAGTTTCCTAATCTCAATTGTAGGAGCAGCTATGGTTGCTCTAGTCCAGGGGTGGGGAACCTTGGCCCTCATCCTGCAAGGTTTCCATCTTTCCCTGCGTCAAGACACCTGATTCAAATTAACTAGTAATTGTGCAGAACTTCATTGGCTGTTGGATCCATTTGATTTGAGTCAGGTGTGTTGAAGCAGGGTTGCATAGAAAACTTAGAGAAATGCGGCCCTCGAGGACCAGGGTTCCCCACCCCTGCTCTAGTCAGAAAACCAACCTAAAAATGAAAACTTTAACTAGGCAAGAAAGTGCTCCTCTTCCCTTTCCTTCACAAAACAGGGAGAGGTGTGAGGGACCGAGAAACGTAACTCGAACTTACATAATGGTGCTTAAGCACAACAAAACCTCAGACGAACTGTTCAAACAAATGAACGAACAGACTGATCGAACGAACAAGGAACAAAAGTGGCTAACAAAATACTGTCTAATCAGACCAGGCATACAGGGGGAACAATTACCTGCACAATTCACTCTTAAAGAAGAAACTGAACACATAGTTTAAGAGTTAACCTTAATACAAGGGTAACAAAATAAACAAACCATGAATCTAACTTATTCATTAGATTCATATGGAAGTTAGAACAAATAACTCTCTTAATTGGCAGATAGTTTAAAAGGTTGATATGTTAATAATGATGAAAAAAAATTATAATGACAATGAGAAATGGGAAACCTTTTTGATAGGCTGTACTCAATACTTTAGCTGCGAGGAGGTCTAATATGTCTTCACAACAGCATCAACTCAGTGATGGCACTAAATTAAATTGACAAATAAGGCTAAAGGTAAATGACAAAACAGAAATGAATAATAAACTTTCCAAATTAGTTACCAGGGTCAGAGGCCTTGTGAACCCTGTTGTAGGAGCCTAAGTGCAATTTTAGGTTAATTAATGGCTTAAGTTATAAGATAAAGATTTCATGATTGATTTCAGTATATTTAAAAAAGGTATTATTTTATTTGATCTAAAAGAAAAAAGCTTTAAACTACTTAATTTGATTTTACATAAAGACGTGTTGTAGCCTTGAGAGAGAATAGTGTGACTCATACATAATTTGCATAATTGATTGGTGTGGCACATTTTTTCACCTCAACAGACAGACAGGCAAGCGGAGGAGAGCCACACCGTTTTTCGACCTCTCATTCTCTTATTTGATTTGTTGGACATTCATTCCTTTTTATTTATTTGTATTTTTTTCATATTGTGGAGAACTACTGTACTTATCGTTTAATTGTAAGTAAAACGTTAAACTGATAAGCAAGGATCCTGTGGAGTTTTTTACAAGTTTTTGTGGACAACAAAGAGGGATTGGAGCGGAATTTTTAGACGTAAATTCAGGTTGGCAGAAATTAATGAATGAGGAGGAGTTTGCAGCTGACCAAAAGAGCTGGTTTGATGTGAAGAATCAATTAATGAACAATTTCTTCTAGAAGTGTGAGAAATGGATGAAAGATGTCTTGAAACGTGCTGAAATAGCTGAAGAGTGTGATAAACAGGTGTCACCTGCAGATTCTAGGTCTACATCGTCAAAAGTGACCACCAAACATCGCAGCAGATCTGCATCACAATGTGGAAGCACAGTCTCTACGTCATCTTCAGTCAGAGTTGGAAGCACCATAATGGAAACAAACACTAACAGGAATTAATGCAAACCGAATCTCAGTGGCCAAGCCTGAAGAGCTCTGGCAAATGCAGTTCAAGCAGGACTTTCCTGAGACGAAGACATAGAGATGTCAAAGGATGACCATCAGTTTATAAGGATGGTGTCACAATCAGCTACACTTGAGGATGGTCAATACAGTGTTTGTCTTCCAGTGAAGAGGAAACCTCTGTGCATGCCAAACAACAGAGAAGCCACACTTCAACGTGCATTAAACTTGAAGAAAAGATTCTCTAAAGATGTCAAGTTTTACAAAGAATATGTTGCTTTCGTAGAGGATCTTCTCAAGAAAGGCTATGCAGTGAAACTGGATGCTGCTGAGCACAAACCTGTTAAAGGGCAAACGCATGGACCAAGCAAAAGCTGCGAGTTGTGTTCGACTGTGGAGCAAGTTTCCAAGGAACATCCTTGAACCAGCAGCTCCTGCAAGGGCCGGCTCTAACAAGTTCGTTAGTGGGGGTCCTCCTGAGGTTCCGACAGGAGTCTGTGGCAGCCATGGCTGATGTGGAGGCCATGTTCCACCAAGTCAGAGTCAGAAGTGAAGACACAAATCTCCTGAGGTTTTTGTGGTGGCCCGAGGGCAACTATGAGCTGGACCTTGTCGAACATAAGATGTTGGTTCACATTTTCGGTGCAACATCCTCACCAAGTGTTGCAACCTTTGCACTTCAAAAATGTGCAACTGATTTTGCCGACAAATTTGGTCAGGATGTGGCCAAAACAGTTCTCAACAATTTATATGTAGACGACTGTCTTAAGTCATCTGCTGATGAAGATACAGCCATCATTCTTTGTACTGGATTGAGAAATATGTTGGCAAAGGGTGGATTTCGACTGACAAAGTGGTCAAGTAACAGCAGGAAGTTGCTCAACTCAATTCCAGAAAGGGAAAGAGCACAAGGATTTCAGGATTTGGATTTGGATAAAGACAGCTTACCAATGGAGAGAACATTGGGCATCCAGTGGTGTGCAGAATTGGATCAGTTTAGGTTCAAGATCAACCTCAGAGATCGACCACACACAAGGAGAGTCCTGCTTTCCCTCGTTAGTTCTATCTTTGACCCTTTGGGCTATCTCGCTCCAGTAATACTTCCTGCCAAAAGAATCCTGCAGGATTTATGTTGGCAGAAGTATAGCTGGGATGATGACCTGCCAGACACTGTTGTTAAAACCTGGAAACAGTGGATCTCAAGTCTGCCAGAGCTTGAGAAGTTTGGGGTTGACAGATGTGTCAAGTCAAGGCAGTTTGGTGCTCCAGTCTACGCTCAGCTTCATCACTTTGCTGATGCGAGTGAAGATGCTTATGGAACAAGCTACCTTCTGCTACGCTCTGCATCTGGTGACACTCAATCAACCTTGGTTATGGCAAAAACAAGGGTCCCTCCTCTGAAGTCTCCAACCATCCCACGAATGGAGCTGACTGCAGCTACAGTTGCTGTAAAAATGGACACGGTTTTGAGAAAAGAGCTTGAGCTGAAGCTTCACAAATCAGTGTTTTGGACAGATAGCACTGCTGTGTTAAAATATCTAAATAGTGAGAGCGCCAGATTCAAGACGTTTGTTGCTAATAGAGTCTCAACCATCCTGGAGCACTCTTAGACATCACAGTTGAGATACATAAATACCACTCTGAATCCTGCTGATCACGTCTCAAGAGGACAGACTGTTGAAGCATTTTTGAGAAACAAGAGCTGGTTATCAGGACCAAGTTTTTTACTTGGCTCACTATACCAGTGGCCCAAAAATCCTGATCCTGGAATGTTGGATATCGATGACCCAGAGGTCAAGAAGGTTACTCAGGTTCATGTCATTCAGGTACAAGAGCCCAAAGATTCCATGGATTACTGGATGAACTACTACTCTTCCTGGACAAAGTTAAAACGTGCTGTTGCCTGGTTTCTGAAACTGAAAGACTTGCTCATGAAGCTTTCAGTAAAGAGAAAGGAACTAAAAACATTAGCAGAAGAAGACAGGATGACTGAGTTCAAGAAAGCTTTTAAAGGAAATAAACTAACGTGTAACAATTTGGCAGAAATTGTGAAGCACTGTCAAAGGCAAAGTTTCCAGGAAGATTTGACAGCACTAAGGGAACATCTGAAGGTAAAGAAAGGTAGCTCGCTCTATAAATTAAATCCAGTGCTCAAAGGTGGAGTCATGAGAGTTGCTGGAAGGTTGAGCCGCGCCGCAATGCCTGACAACTCCAAACAGCCAGCCATCTTGCCCAAAGACTCGCACATCACGAGGCTCGTGCTTGAACACATTCATGACATGACAATTCATGCTGGAAGGAATCACATGTTGGCTCAGCTACGTCAAAGATTCTGGGTTCCTGGAGCCAGTGGAGTCATCAGAAGGTTCCTGTCTAAGTGTGTGACCTGTAAAAGACAACATGGAACTGCTGGTAATCAACTTATGGCAGATCTCCTAAAATGCAGGGTCCGTCCAGACGATCCACCATTCACAAGAGTTGGGATTGATTATTTTGGCCCATTCCAAGTTAAAAGAGGAAGAGGACAAGTAAAGAGATATGGCGTTATCTTTACATGTCTTGCCGTACGAGCCGTGCATTTAGAAGTCGCATCCTCACTTGACACTGATGCATGTCTCAATGCAATCAGAAGATTTCTCGCCAGAAGAGGACAAGTCAGAGAGATGTATTCAGACAACGGAACCAATTTCCAGTTAGCCGACAGTGAGCTAAAGAAATCTATCAAGGAATGGAACACTAGCAAGATTGAGACACACTTGCTACAGAGGGGTGTTCAGTGGCATTTCAACCCGCCAGCAGGTTCTCACCATGGAGGAAGTTGGGAGCGGTTAATCCGTTCGATAAAAAAGATCCTCAATATCACAGTAAAGGAACAACTTTTGGATGAAGAAGGTCTCCATACCTTACTCTGTGAAGCAGAGGCTGTAATAAACAGTAGGTCCATCACCAAGGCATCACCAGACCTCCATGATCTAGAGGCCTTAACGCCCAACCATCTTCTTGTTGCTCAAGGTCAAACCTGACTTACCTCCAGGAGTATTTCATAAAGACCACCAATATGCTAACCGCAGATGGAAACAGGTTCAATACCTCGCAGATGTCTTCTGGAAACGCTGGTGTAGGGAATATCTCACACAGCTTCAGGAACGTCAAAAATGGTCTACACCTGGAAGAAACTGTGTTGGTGACGTGGTGCTTATTGTGGATGATACGTCGCCCAGAAATTCATGGCCTCTTGGGAAAGTTGTGGAGACATACTCTGACAAACACAGCCTTGTTCGTCAGGTGAAGGTGAAAACCAAGACCAATGAGCTTTCTCGCCCTATAACAAAGCTATGTCTTCTTCAGGAATCAGAAGATACTTAATTGATCTGAAGCAAAGTCCTCATTTTACATGGGGTGAAGATTTGGAAACAAGGACAAAGAGAGTCTTTTAAGTCTTTGTTATATTATTTAGGCTCCTTTGATTTAAGTTTACACTTTTTTGAGTAATTGTTTCAAGGATGTTAACAATTAGAGGCCGGTAATATAGGAGCCTTTTAGCAATTTTAGGTTAATTAATGGCTTAAGTTATAAGATAAAGATTTCATGTTTGATTTCAGTATATTTAAAATAGGTATCATTTTATTTGATCTAAAAGAAGAAAGCTTTAAACTACTTAATTTGATTTTACATAAAGACGTGTTGTAGCCTTGAGAGAGAATAGTGTGACTCATACATAATTTGCATAATTGATTGGTGTGGCACATTTTTTCACTTGGGACAGACAGACTGGCAAGCGTGGAGTAGAGCCACACAGTTTTTCGACCTCTCATTCTCTTATTTGATTTGTTGGACATTCTTTCCTTTTTATTTTTTATTTTATTTTTCATATTGTGGAGAACTACTGTACTTATCGTTTAATTGTAAGTAAAACGTTAAACTGATAAGCAAGGATCCTGTGGAGTTTTTTACAAGTTTTTGTGGACAACAAAGAGGGATTGGAGCGTCAAACTAAGGCTTTATTGTTAAGGAAACTACATTAGTCAAAAAACTAGCTCTTTATGGAGTAACGAAACGAGGAACAGCCTGACGAAAAGCGGATGACAGGCAGCAGGAAAAAAGACGAAAAAGACAGCGCTTTAATACTGTGCTACGGCTCGTGGCATTGAGGAAAAGCTACGAAGGACAACAAAGCTGATGTGTGTGAGTAAATAAATAAGCATGCTGTGAGTTTTTTGCTGAAAAAAGAAGGAACATTTTGCTTGCCAACGTGCTGAAATAGCTGAAGAGTGTGATAAACAGGTGTCACCTGCAGATTCTAGGTCTACATCGTCAAAAGTGACCACCAAACATCGCAGCAGATCTGCATCACAATGTGGAAGCACAGTCTCTACGTCATCTTCAGTCAGAGTTGGAAGCACCATAATGGAAACAAACACTAACAGGAATTACTGCAAACCGAATCTCAGTGGCCAAGCTTGAAGAGCTAAGTAAAACGTTAAACTGATAAACAAGGATCCTGTGGAGTTTTTTACAAGTTTTTGTGGACAACAAAGAGGGATTGGAGCGTCAAACTAAGGCTTTATTGTTAAGGAAACTACACCTGTGTTCCCCATTTGATCAATTACATAACATCCGTATGCTTCGGGCCCGTGGGCCACAGCATGGGAAACTGTTAAAGTTTTTTAGAACAGATTTCATTCAGCAACAACCTGACTGAATGGAGAACAATTGATTTTTGGAAATTAATTATGCTGACGAAGAAAATACACCCTGAGAGTGGTTTTAAGGATTGTCTCATGAACTAAAAGCATGGTTCTGAAAAGAAATTAATAGCAGGTTCTAAATAAACTGGGGAGTTCAGAATAAACATGTTTTAAAAAAAAACTAACGTTTTTTTTTCAAGAAAGAGGTACTGGAAAAGTTTTAATATGGGAATGATGTCTCGGGGTACCAGCAGCAGAACTGGGCTCCCACAATGATAAATGGGAACTTTTCAAGCTACGTTCACAACCTTTGACTTTGATCCCCAAAGAAAATTTCCCAGATACAGGAGATGGAGATGAAGCCAAGTTAACCATTGAGATTTCCTTTATTGTGTATTAACTTTTATCTCCACAGTTCTACTCAAACAGCGATCATTTTAGGAAAGTTTTCACTCTGGCTAATAGGAATCCTGGGACAGGGGAGCAATATTTTCAAGACAAAGAGAGGATTGGATTGCTAATAACCTATTAGGAGATAATTGGGTGATTGAATCTATAGGTTCAATTGGGGTTTTGGTCAAATGTGAACATAATCACGATTTTGAAGAAGAGTTTATAGTATAATAGCATTATACTAGAAGAAGAAGAGAATATGGGTTTTCAAATTCAACTTGAAACAGTCAGCAAAATTAAAGGGCTGTACGGGTAGGAGGATCTTTGGGTTTTTGGGCATAAAACTAAAGACCTTCTTCAATGATGATTATCTAAACATGGTTTCTTGATTGATTTCCACTTCCATAAAGAGTTAATGAAGCGTGGCTCATTAACCTGAGTTGTGGAATTCGTTAAGGATTGGTTGATGCATCAGCCGCATCAAGGTAATCTAAACCAAACTCCCATGTCTGTCAATTCTATCTAACCTAATCTCTGACCCAATCTCTTACCTATGTGAGTTAATTTAAAGGATTAGTTAGGTGATTATATGTTTGGATTAGCATGCTCTAACACTTAATAACTCAGCTGGAGATCACATCAGGGGCCTTCTGATTTATGATCCTTCCCTTCTGAGGGGATGCAGAACCTGAAGAGAAACAGAGGTGGACCTTGGGTGTCACGACATGGAGCAGCTACAAGGGAAGCTTGCACAGTTCAACACCGAGTCCAGATTTAATATCACATTGAGACGGGCAAATAGAGACTACATAACATCTCTCTCTGTTGGATTTTTCTAGAGTCCTGACAGATGATGAGACGAAATGTGGCCGTCTTTGGGAGCAGGAGGTCGTCAGAATCTTTTCCCACCAATATGAATGAAGTGGTGAACAAAAGAAAACCACAAATGGCGTAAATAAAGATCCCTGGTGGGTTTTTCATTTTGACAAACAAGTTATGTCTCAACAAGGTCATCTGAATGGACGATCCCTGGTTACTTACTAATTCCATGGCCAGCATGATTCATGTCTGAATATAAATTGATTGTTTGATCATTTTTTTGTCGGCTCTCGTCACACCCATTAGACATTGTATCAACTTGAAATATTTCTGTATGTTTTGGGCATTATTGTAGAAAGAAAAGGAGAGGAATGTTACAGAATATTTCAATGTTATGTCAATTAATTGATTAAGTAATTATCATTAAAGGTAACCAGGGGAATATGGCATAATTATTAGAGTCAGGGTAGAGGCCTTTCACCTACTCTGATCTAACTGCTGACTCCTCAGCTGTGACGAGTGTTCTGGTTAACCTTGCAATGAAGACATAACATCAGGGGACTGAAGGCAGAAGCTGCTGGCAGAGAAGGCGGACACGATCTGGGCGTGAGAGAGTTTGAGCGTTGGCCCAGACGGGCTCATGTTTAAGACTGGCCATAATAAAATATTTAGAATGCCGATGCAGAGTTCAGCCTCATCCATATGAAGGGAAGAAGATATTTTTTTGCGACAACAGATGTCAGCAGGATATAAATCAATTAAAAATGTATCATTTTTAGAAATCCAGGTTTAAATCTTTTCCATAAAAGAATATAAAGAAAGTGTGGAACAGGGATGGACGATATGGACTTGAAAGTTGGAAGGTTCTTTGCAAAACAATAAAAGTGATGTTGAAAAGGCTGGGGCTGCACGTCACCGCAGTCAACATCCCACAAACATAATAAACCAAACCACAGAACACCTTTTAGATTATTGAATACGCCAAGCCCTGCGGTTACATTAAGCAGTGCAGTTAATTTTCTAATCAGCACACCTTAACCACATTGAATCATATTTTTTAAGATATTCACATTTATTGCTGCTATCATGGTGAAAAAAAAAAGTTTGTCGTGACAGCAGCCTCAGTTTACAATATCCGTATTTCTTCGAGATCACACCAGCTGTTAATGATCAATGTAAAATTTTGCATAGTGACACCTCTGATGGTTTTTAGACCTTTGAAGAGCTGCACATCAGCATATCTGTGTTGGCTGAACAACAATCCCAGTGAAATGAGAACAACACAGAAATCTATACGCCAATGATGAACTGGAGGTCTGCTGCCACACACACACACACTTGTGGCAACCTAGAATGTAGAGCAGAGAGAATTACAGTGAGTGAGATGGAAAAATCAAATTTTTATGAAGCAACTGTCTTCCTTTTACTCCACTGTTGGGATCCATTTTCCACAATTGAACTGAACAGACTGCATTTCCCAGCATTCCTAGCTGTGACCCCAACACAGTCTCATTGGTCCATGGCCAACGATGACATAAAGTTTATGAAAGGGGCAGCAACAAGCGCCATGATTTGTACTCCGGCAATGCTCTGCAATGGAAGAAGCCACGCTCCCCACCGATGAATCCCCTTATTTCTGACCTGCTGGGTGGGAAAGAAATTCCCTTTTAAAGTCTTCTAAGTGCCACTGTCTACCCAGCATCTGTCCATGCATCCAGACTTCTAATGGAGAAGCTGGAGCCCCGAACATTAATTAACAGATTATAATGATATTAATATTAAATTATTTATCAAAATTATTGATGGTTATGTAAACCCGCCAAAAAATTTGCTCACTCTGTGTCACAACACCACCAATATTTCTCAAACACACACTTAGCAGCTAGTTTAACCAGCTGAGGTTTTACATGTTTACTGACGTTATACACATATACATTTATTGACCCCAATAACTGGTGACATGATTAAAGACATGTCAAATTAATGAAGGACTTGGATATTAATTAGTGTTGATTTAAAAAAAAAAATCTAAAAGTTTTATTAGACCCAATAAGCAAAATATTTCACTTCAGATACACTTTGGTTAAAGACTGAATCAATCAATAAATAGACTTGTTAAGAAAAAGCAAAGATTATAATAACTGACAACTGGGAGGAAACATTCAGGTCTGGACAGCTCAAGTAAAGATGCATTATTTTATGACATCACCCATCAAATCGAAATGTGATAACATTCAACTTTTGTTGGGAGTAACAGGGAGCAGTGGGTGACTGGACTCATATTTTGGGACTGTCTTAAGATATGGTCCCCAGCAGGACGGGGTAAGCGGTATTGCATCATTTCCTGTTGTCACTGTTGTGCTCCCTGTAAGCTGTTTGGTGTTCAGACTCTCTTGAATTGATCTTATTTTCTCTGTGCTGAGGCCTTTCTAAGTTATTTTAACACACAAGCACACTAAAACACACGTTTTGTGGTGGTGTACTTTACGTTTTGGGAACTCCTTGTGTTTCACACAGCTTTTCTTGGGGTGGTAAGGTCTCGCTAGCTCAGTTAGCTTAGCTTCATTGCGGCTATGGCTACTCTTCTCTCTCCTGTCTCTAACTCTTCTCTTCTCTCTTGCTCTCTCTGTCAGATGTTTAGTTACTTCCCTGCCTCCTTTAGTGATAATGGTAACTGTAATAAATGTAATATTTTTGTAGCTTTGGAGGCGAGGGTATCAGAATTAGAAGCACGGCTCCGCGCTGTTGAAAAACCAGCAGATAGCCGAAGCCCATTAGCCAGCGCGGAGCCAACAAGGATAGAACCCCCTAGCTGTCCTCCGGTAGAGCCCGCGCAGCCGGGACCTCAGGCCGGCTGGGTGACTGTACGTAGGAAGCATAGTTCTAGGACCCAGCCCCCGGGCCACCAGCAACCGGTCCGCGTTTCTAACAGATTTTCCCCGCTCAGCGACACACCCGCTGAGAAGCCGACCCTGGTAATTGGCAGCTCCATAGTCAGAAACGTGGCATTAGAGACACCATTGACCATAGTCAAATGTTTACCAGGGGCCAGAACGGGCAACATCAAATCCTACCTGAAACTGCTGGCTAAAGATAAGCGTAAATACACTAAGATTGTTATTCACGCTGGCGGTAATGACACCCGGTTACGCCAATCGGAGGTCACTAAAATTAGTGTTGCTTTGGTGTGTAAGTTTGCCAAAACAATGTCCGACTCGGTAATCTTTTCTGGTCCCCTGCCTGATCGGACCAGTGACGACATGTTTAGCCGCATGCTGTCATTCCATCAATGGTTTTCTGGGTGGTCTCCTGCAAACGATGTGGGCTACATTGATAACTGGAGAAAGGTTTAGGGAAAACCTGGTCTGATCCGGAGAGACGGCATCCATCCCACTTTGGATGGAGCAGCTCTTCTTTCTAGGAATATGGCCGAATTTATTAGTCCTCCAAAACACTGACAACCCAGGGTCCAGACCAGGAAGCAGAGTCGTAGTTTAACCCACCTCTCTGCTGCTTCTGTACTGTTACCCCCCCATTACCCTATAGAAACAGTGTCTTGCCCACGGCCAAAATTAAATGGATTAAAAGTTAAGCCAACAAAAGCAAATTATGGAAATCTCATAAAAATAAATACAACTTTGAATGAACAGAAAAATAAATCAATTAAATGTGACTTTGTTAGTAAATGACTTGATTTGTGACAATCACATTGATTTCCTTTGTCTCACAGGAACCTGGTTGCAGCAGGAGGATTATGTCAGTATAAATGAGTCAACTCCTTCCAGTCATTTAAATTTTCACATTCCTAGAAGTACTGGGCGAGGGGGAGGAGTTGCAACCATTTTTTGTTCTGATTTACTAATTAGTCCCAGACCAATTGATAGCTACAGTTCTTTTGAACATCTAACCCTTAATTTTCCTCATCCAAGTTGCAAAACATTAGGACCATTTTTGTTTGTGGTTTTGTATCGTCCACCATGCCCTTACTCTCAATTCTTGGATCTGATCTCACATTTTTTATCTGATTTAGTATTAAATACTGATAGAGTTATTATAGTGGGGGACTTTAATATTCATATGGATACTGAAAGTGATACCCTAAATGCAGCCTTTAATGCTATTTTAGACTCAATTGGCTTTACTCAAAAAGTACAGGGATCGACCCACTCGGGTAAACACACTTTAGACCTTGTACTGACATACGGTATTGAGTGTGAGGAAATAACAGTCCACCCACATAACCCGGTCCTGTCTGACCACTTCTTAATAACTTTTGAATTTACTTTAACTGACCATCTTAAATCTGAAAGAAAATTTCATTATAGTAGAGCTTTATCAGACAATGCTGTAACAATTTTTAAAGAATCTGTTCCATTCTTACTTTCCTTAGTGTCTCAGGGTAACATAGTGGATGGCAGCAATTCTATCTCTAACCCTTCAGAAATTGATGATCTGGTTCACAGCGTTACGTCCTCATTGCGTTTGGCATTATATAGTGTAGCCCCCTTAAAAAAGAAAGTGGCTAGCCATAGGAGGCTGACGCCTTGGTTCAACGCAGAGTTGTGTATTTAAAGCAGAATACTAGGAAGTTGGAGAGAAAATGGCGCTCTACACACCTAGAGGATTCCTATTTAACCTGGAATAACAGTCTACTGCTGTATAAAAAGATCCTTCAACAACCTAGAACAGCATATTTTTCATCATTAATAGAGGCGAAAAAAAACAATCCTAGGTTTCTTTTTAGTACAGTTGCCAAACTTACACAGAGTCATAGCTCTGTTGAGCCAACTATTCCCCCAGCTCTTAGCAGTGATGATTTTATGGGATTCTTCATAAATAAAATGAATTCTATTAAAAAAAAAATCATTGGCATCCTCCTAAACATGATTACTTCTTCCTCAGTAAATGAGGCAGTATCGGAAAGAACTGTAGAACCTCAGTTGTGCTTAGGCTGTTTTGATTCAGTCGAGCTTTCGGAATTATCAAAAATATTAGCCTCATCTAAACCTTCAACTTGTATGTTGGACCCAGTTCCAACCAAATTATTTAAAGAAGTGTTCCATTTGGTTCCTGGCCCCATTTTGGATATGATGAATCTATCCTTAGTAAACGGATACGTACCACAGGAATTTAAAATAGCTGTAATTAAACCTTTACTCAAGAAACCTTCCCTTGATCAAGATGACTTAGTGAATTACAGACCTATATCTAACCTTCCTTTCTTATCCAAAGTCCTTGAGAAAATTGTTGCTAATCAAGTCTGTGATCATCTAAACAGTAACGAGCTGTTTGAAGAGTTTCATTCAGGTTTTAGAGCTCATCATAGCACTGAAACAGCACTGGTGAAGGTTACTAATGATATTCTCATGGCCTCAGATAATGGACTTGTGTCTGTTCTGGTTTTGTTAGATCTCAGTGCTGCTTTTGACACAGTCGATCATAATATTCTCCTAGAAAGGCCTGAACATGTTGCAGGGATCAAAAGAACAGCACTAGGCTGGTTTAAATCATATTTGTCTGACAGATTCCAGTTTGTTCATCTAAATGATCAATCTTCTTCACTCTCAAGAGTTACTTGTGGAGTTCCTCAGGGTTCTGTGCTTGGACCAATTATTTTCACCATATATATGCTTCCAATTGGTAGAATCATTAGACAGCATGGGATAAATTTCCACAGCTATGCAGATGATACACAACTATATTTATCCATACATCCTGATGAACCCAGTCAGTTAGGTAGATTACAGGAATGTCTGGAAAAGATAAAAACATGGATGACCCTAAACTTTTTGCTTTTAAATTCTGACAAAACAGAAGTTGCTGTCTTTGGACCAGAAGTTCTTAATCAGAAACTGATTAGTCAATCACTTCATCTGGATGGCATTAAATTGGCCCCCAGTAATAACGTAAAGAACCTCGGTGTTATTTTTGACTGAGACTTGACATTTAAATACCATATTAAACAGGTTTCTAGGATTTCTTTCTTTCACCTCCGGAATATTGCTAAAATTAGAAACATCCTGTCCAGGAGTGATGCTGAGAAACTTTCCTTTTTGATAAAGCTTATAGTTAGAGTGGCTTAGGTCATCCTGAGCTATCTCTGTAGATATACTGCTACTATAGGCTTAGACTGCTGGAGGACAGACTTACCAATTTTCTTCACTCTGCTACTTCCTTTTCTCCTACTACTCTCCAGTTGTATTACAGTACATTCTGTTATTTCGACTGTTAACTTTGTTTTCTCTCAGTGTTTTTCTCTCCATAGAAGATATACCTGGTCTGGTATCCTGCTTGGCTGCAACGCCCTGTTGGATGGGGGGCATCGACTGGGATGATCCTCCTAGTAACTGAACATCCACTGTGTCCTGTTATCAACCTTTTACTTTCTGTAACATAGAAAGTTCTCTTATATCAGATCTTCTGTTCCTTCTGTGTTTCTGCTCTGTCTTCTCAAACCCCCAGACGGTCGTTGCAGATGGCCGCTCCTACTGAGCCTGGTTCTGTTGGAGGTTTCTTCCTGTTAAAGGGGAGTTTTTCCTCTCCACAGTTGCTACATGCTTGCGCAGTATGAGGGATTGCTGTGGTTGGAAAGTCTGCATCAACGGGGCCCAACCTCACGCCAATGACTGACGCAATCTGCTGGGATTCCTTAAAAAGGAAACTTTTTAACTGACTAACTCTCTCTCTCTCTCTCTCTCTCTCTCTCTCTCGTAAAACAGATGGAAGGCCTTGGGCGGACTTACATCACTTTGAACTATGGAAACCCAAGAGATGCATTGATGGATTTTTTTTGTTGTTGTTGACATTCCAAAATTACAATCTGATAAATAGAAAAATTCGATAAATCAATATAATCCGATATATTGCCCAAACCTATTGCGCATCCAGCGTTGGCTCCTTCCCTGCGGCATGTAACGTTCTGTAGCTGGCTTCGCAATGGATATAGACAGATATATAAATTATCTATCCATCTATCTATCCATCCATCCATCCATCTATCTTTCTTAATTGCGAAGCCAGCTAATGATCGGATCAATGATAAGCCGGCACTGGTAACTGACAGGCAGGTGACCAGCCTAGATATGGTAGTCCTTACTGCCGCTCAGCTACCGGTGCTGGCCTATCATTAATCAGATCATTAGCTGGCTTCAGGATGGATATAGCCTCCTGCAGCGAGGAAACAGAGACTGCTGGGTATGTACAAGTTTTAAATTTGCCCCCAATACAATGTCATTCTAAGACTGTAGCGTTCTAGATGTATGTACAAAAATACATATAGAGGATGTTAGAGATCAAGATATATTTGGGCCAAACCCTGTACATTCAAAGACTAGTACTGAAAAATCTGATAGACAAGAATGGTAAATCCTTATTGAGAATGTTGCTTCTTATAGCCAAGAAAACGATCACATTGGTGGAAAGTTGTGGGGTCTCTAACTGAAACAGAGAAACTATGTCACCACTGTGGTCGTTTCGTCACAGTGTCAAAAGGGTAGAGAAATAAATGTAATATCATTAAATGTTCGTTAAAACATCAATATTACCATCAGATATCAATATCAACCCAAATTTTCATATTAGAGAAAATTTTCTTATCTAAGAAAATGTGTTCTTTTACTCGAGGATGAAAGAACAACAAAAGGTCCTTCTCAACAGGCATTTCATTCTTCACAGGAACTCAAGTGTAGAACTCCTGGGAAGTCTTGATAGAATCCTCGCACTGCAGCATTTGTCTGTAAATAATCAACCTTCAAATGTCTGACCAATCCCACAATAGTTGTTGGACACCACATAAAGTTACAAGAACCAGAACCATTTCATTTATCTAGCAGCCCTCGGAGTTAAAGCAAACGTCTTTGTTCTAGTGCAGCATGTACAGGACTTAAAGAACCAGCAAATACAAAGATCTAAAACGTGAAGAAGGAAGAAGAGATACTCATGGTACCTAGGGTTTTAGATCTGCTGTGGGTAAGCTGGGAATGTGTTTCTAATTCTGTTGACGGGGATTTCACTCTCACTGACACAGATTGCATCACCAACCTCTCTAGAGACTCCAGCTTCAGCCTTTAAACCAAGATCTACATGTATGTTCCAATCAAAGTCTGGGTTGAAACAGAGCCACTCCTGCATCATTTTTAACAGAACATACAGTTTCTTGTAAAGTACTCTCAGTGTTATGTAGAACAAGCGGTTTCAGTGGAAAATGCAGCAGTTTCTAAGTAGAATCCCATCTAAGGCATCCTGATTTTTACTAACTCTCTGTTCAGAATAGAAGAATTACACTCAAATCTGTTTAATTTTAAGACTGAGAATCCACTGCAGTCAAATTTATTGAAAAATTCTGAAAAAGCCCCCTTTGCGTTGAGTTAGAAGATGGAAACTGGATACCAACTTCAGCTTCGTTGGTCTGCAGGCAACGTCACCAACCACCAAAATACGAAGGAAATCAGAAAGACTTCAAATGCTGGACACCTCACCAAGACTTCAGATGAAAAAGAAGAAATGATAGGAGATGGATGACGTAACTAGGAACCAGAACTAGTGAGAATTGTGAGATCAACTCTCCGAGGTACAGTGGGGCAAAAAAGCATTTAGTCAGCCACCAATTGTGCAATTTCTCACTTAAGAAGATGAGAGAGGCGTGTAATTTTTATCATAGCTATACCTCAATTATGAGAGACAAAATGAGAAAATAAAATCAAGATAATCACATGGTCTGATTTTTAAAGAATTTATTTACAAATTATGGCGTAAAATAAGTATTTGGTCAATAACAAAAGTTCATCTCAATACTTTGTTATATACCCTTTGTTGGCAATAACAGAGGTCAAACGTTTTCAGTAAGTCTTCACAAGGTTTTTACACACTGTTGCTGGTATTGTGCCCCATTCCTCCATGCAGATCTCCTCTACAGCTTTGTTTTGGGGCTGTTGCAGGGCAACACAGACTTTCATCTCCCTCCAAAAATTTTCTATGGGGTTGAAATCTGGAGACCGGCTAGGCCACTCCAGGACCTTGAAATGCTTCTTACGTAGCCACTCCTTCGTTACCCGGGCGATGTGTTTGGGATCATTGTCATGCTGAAAGACCAAGCCACGTTTCATCTCCAATGCCCTTGCTGGTGGAACGAGGTTTTCACTAAAAATCCCACCATACATGGCCCCATTCATTCTTTCCTTTACACGGATCAGTCGTCCCGGTCCCTTTGTAGAAAAACAGCCCCAAAGCATGATGTTTCCACCCCTGTGCTTCACAGTAGGTATGGTGTTCTTTGGATGCAACTCAGCATTCTTTCTCTTCCAAACACAAGTAGTAGAGTTTTTACCAAAAAGTTCTATTTTTGTTTCATCAGACCAAATTACATTCTCCCAGTCCTCTTCTGGATCATCTAAATGCTCTCTAGCAAACTTCCGACGGGCCTGGACATGTACTGGCTTAAGCAGGGGGACCCCTCTGGCACTCCAGGATTTGAGTCCCTGGCGGCGTATTGTTACTAATGGTACCCTTTGTTACTTTGGTCCCAGATCTCTGCAGGTCTTTCACTAGGTCCCCCCATGTTTTTCTGGGATTGTTGCTCACCGTTCTTGTGATCATTTTGACCCCACGGGGTGAGATCTTGTGTGGAGCCCGAGATCGAGGGAGATTATCAGTGGTCTTGTATGCCTTCCATTTTCTGATTATTGCTCCCACAGTTGATTTCTTCACACCAAGCTGCTTGTATATTGCAGATTTAGTCTACCCAGTCTGGTGCAGGTCTACAACTGACAGCTCTTTGCTCTTAGCCATTGTGGATTGAGGAGTCCGACATGTTTGAGGGTTGTGGACAGGTGTCTTTTATACTGATAACGAGTTCAAACATGTGCCATTGATAAAGGTAAGGAGTGGAGGACAGAGGAGACTCTTACAGAAGAAGTTACAGGTCTGTGAGAGCCAGAAATCTGGCTTGTTTGTAGGTGACCAAATACTTATTTTCCACCATAATTTGTTAATAAATTCCTTAAAAATCAGACCATGTGATTTTCTGGATTTTTTTTCTCATTTTGTCTCTCGTAGTTAAGGTATACCTATGATGGAAATTACAGGCTATCTCACCATTTAATGTGGGAGAACTTGCACAATTCGTGGCTGACTAAATACTTTTTTACCCCACTGTATGAGTCAGTTTGTCAGTCTGATCAACTCAGCAAGGCTGACTGAGGAAAATACTTTGGTGCGTTTGTCATCAACATCGCCTGCTGCCTGAATCCACAATTTCTGAGCCGGTTTTCTTGCTGCAGTCCAGAAACCCTTTGTCTCTCTCCTAGCCTTCCTGAGAAGATGATTCTGTGCGACTCTTAAAGAGACGGTGTCCCCTCCACCTAGGTAAGTGGCATCTCAGTTATGAGCTATTATACTGAGACTAGGTCCGGGCTGGGATCCGAAACAGCTATTCCATCCAAGCATCCAGTTGCCTGCTATCTTCTTTTAGATGGCTGAGACCAGTCAGAAAGATAACAGCTGAGACCCTTTAGCAGAGAGAAACATAAAAAAGGTGGGACTACTACACCTGAAACCTAAGGTGCCTGAGCTGATGTTTGCTTGGAATAAGGTAGGAATATTCTGTTACTTTGCTGGTTTGAAACTGGATTAGAATGGAAGTGGAAGAGAGAGCACCTAAAACCCTTTTTCTTTCCCTTTCGTCTTAGAAAAGATCAGCAATCAGAAAAGAAGGCAGACTGATCAGAAATGACCGTTTGAGCTTACTCAATTCCAATTAGAAGCTTCTCCCATTTCTTCAAATCTTTTTATGCTTATTAGTAGAAGTAGTTTTAATACTTTTATTTTATTAGTACTTATATTTATAAAACGATAAAATGTGTGTGAATTTATATAATCTAATCGATGATAAATAGATACTTTGATTTTTCCCCAAGTCTTTATAAATGACTTTTAATGATTTTAATGATGCATTCTATTTGTAGTCAGAACTCAGAAATTCCAACTCCACATCAAAAAAAAAATCAACTGGAACGTCCCCCGAAGTCAGACTTCCCACTCAAAGTCTGAGAATTTTTCTTGCTCCAACTTTGACTTTTAATATGGCCGCTCATTGAGTCTACAACACAATGTGGTGAAAACATGTTTATTTTATAAGACACACTAGTAAGAGTGCATCTAAAATCAATGTTACATGTAGAGCCTGCAAATCTAAACTTCAAATAAAAGTGGTGTTTGCATATGGAAAGCACAGTTTAAAACAATCTTTTTAAGACGTACTACCAACAATGTCTACCTAGTCGTCACCATATTGGAATCCTGACTTATCCGACTACGCCAACTGGAACGCTGTTTATTTGAGTGTGACATCAAATCCAGCTCTGAGTTCCAACTTCTAAGGTAAGTGGAACACACCATTACCTCTGGTTAAAAACAAGTCATTGTCCTGAAAACAGATCCAACTGCTAGGCTTTTTGAGTACGTAATAACTGAAAATGCGTCAGATTGGTAAACAGATTGTTGATGTAATCACAGTAATGATGATAATGGTGCTTGGATTTCTCATTAACCCCCCCAAAAACTGAAAGGTGACCATCAGACTGATTAACCTGGTAACCATGGTGTGTGCACTCATTTTTATAAAGTAAATGTACTTTCCTCTACTTCTATGTCCACCCATTTTGTCAAACTACCAGGCCAAAAGGCATAATGAGTGCAAACTAACAACCAACTTATTTGGATGTTATTCATGAGCCAAAATTTGAAGCAAGTTGCAGAGTTAGATAAAACTTCTCCTGCTCAGTTTGCCTCTATAATGTCCCCCACCTTAGTTCTGTTAAATAATTAGATGTTGCTATGTATGGAATGCTTGGGAACTTACATATTCCTTAACATTTTTGGTCTTGACAGCTTTATAGGAGTAATATGCAGGATACAGCGTCCCAAACAGCAGCCTGGAAAAGAAGTAAAGAAGATATAGAAATTAATGAGATCAGTCAATAATGGCAATTAAGAACACATATCAGTGAAATATTAATTCAACCTGGAAATGCAAAAGAACAGCAGAAGAGCTTTTCTCTGATTTTCTTGAAAATATATTAAACACATACTAATAAATATCATACGTGGCGTAATGCTAAAGCGGGCTACCAACATACAGAGGCTATTAGTTTGGAGACTCAGGTGTTCTGCTGCATGTCTTCTCTCTGCTCCTCTCCTGTCTAGTTACTGTGGATACAGGCCAATAGTGCCACAATAATCTTAGCAACTAAAACTCTTTTTAGTTGAAAAAAATTTATTGTTTTATTTTTAAGGCCAGGCTTAATATTTTCATTTTTCATAACCCTTAGTTAAAAACGGATTTATGTTAGCCAGTCAAATGGATGAGTGGTGGAGTGTGGGGGGTGGGATGCAGTCCAGACTGCCAGGTTCTGTTGGAGGTTTCTTCCTGTTAAAGGGGAGTTTTTCCTCTCCACTGTCGCTTCATACTTGCTCAGTATGAGCGATTACTGAGGAATTGCTGCAAGTCAAAACTGACTCGATGCAATCTCCTGGGATTCCTTAAAAAGAAAACTTTTAAACTGATAAGATCTGTATCTGTACGATCTGTTGTGAATCAGCACTGTATAAAAACACTGAATTGAATTATTATTATAGCATAGCAGCTGTTAGACTGTGCAACCATCACTGCTCCCAACAAACTCAATAAGTGTTAACATGCTTGCTGATATTTGCACCGTTGTCTCATTTCAAACAACATTTCTGCCATTTCTATTAAATTCAATTAGAAAATGGTTATTGATCCCAAAGGAAAGTTAAGTATTATTGTAGCTCACATTATTCAAATTCCTTTAAAGACTTGCTGTAGAGCGGATGGCTGTGGGCAGGAAGGATCTCCTGTAGCAGTCTGAGTTACAAACTAAAGAAACCTCTGACTGAAGACACTGTTGATGCATGATAGTCTCACAAAGAGGATGCTCAGGGTCGCCAATATTACCAATTTCTGTTTGCAGTTTTTTATTTGTAGGTAGAGGCAGATGGCCGCTCATACTGAGCCAGGTTCTGGTTCTGGTTCTGGTTCTGCTGGAGGTTTCTTCCTGTTAAAGGGGAGTTTTTCCTCTCCACCGTCGCTACATGCTTGCTCAGTATGAGAGATAACTGTGGTGTGAGTCTGCATCAACAGGGCGCAATTGCCAGTCAATGACTCGATGCAATCTGCTGCGATTCCTTCAATAAAAAACTAGGTAAACCTTTATGATTGGAATGTTTGAATTGAAATGACTTTTCTTGTAGTTAAAAGAGTCATGACCTGTAATTTTCACTTTTCCATGAGAAAATATGTGTTATGATTGCCTAACGATTATACACTGCCCGGGAAGCTGATATTTAAAAGCACAGTGTTTGTTTACCCCTGGTTTCGTCAACCAGCCCACGTGCACGCACACTCAAATACGTGATTTTAATTTCTGGCCGACTTGACGTCAAGTCGGCGCAGGATATACCATATATAGACATCGCAGACCTACCTATGCTGCAGGAAGCCCGCCCACCCCCTTGCCCCTCTCCCTCTCCCTTCTCCCCCTCATATTCAGTCGAGCGCCGCCTTTACTGAATTCTAGTGATGGGAATTCGAGCTCTTTTTGGAGAGTCAGTTCTTTTGGCTTGGCTCACCATAAAGAGCTGGCTCTTTCGGCTCCCAAGTGGCTCCTCAGATTTTCTGTTGCTTAAAGTGTATTTATTACCAATATTAATGCAAAAACGATGTGTACCAGATGTACCAAAACAAGCGGGGTGGGGGGATGAAAAAAAAAAAACGGCTCCCTAAGACAAGTCGGCTCCCATCGTTCACTTCAAAGACTTAGCTCGTAGAGCCGGTTCGTTCGCAACCGACACATCACCGATTCGAAGTACGAACTCCACCGTGAAAGATGCAGAAAGTTTCTTCACACAATGATGCATGAAGAAGACATATTCGTGTCAGCCTTTTATTTTAATCAGCTAAATCAGCTAAAACCATTTCTACCAGAAACGTAGTGCACACGTGAGTTGCTCTGTTGTTGACTGCCAGAATCAACATGGAAATATTTTTTCTAATTCTTTTACGACGGAATCCTTTATGAATTTAGGACAATATCAGGCGAAGATGGCATCAAAGCTCCGTTTGGAAATAGGGGCCATTCCAACAATCAGAGACTTGCCTGCAATTGAAACGGTAAGGCTGTGTTTTTATTGCTCTGCTGTGTGTAACAAACAGCAGCTAACTGCTAATGTGGCCATCGTATCCTAGCGGGAGTAGTAGATATGGGTTAGATATGCTGAAGCGTTACCTCCGGTGTCAACCCCCTCCTTCCTGCCATCAATCAACGTGTCCCTCGTCTGCATTATTACAATGACCGTCCACGACAGCCAAAGTATCGCATCAGATCTCGCGAGACAATAATGCCTTCAGAAATAAGGGTCAGAGGAGCTCTGTGTTTATTTTTGTCACTTTTTTCCAACTTTTCTTTTTTAGAAGGGCCTGAAAGACCATAATAGGAGCGTGGGTATCCAAGATAATACTAGGTTATGACTCCTTTAAAGAGAATTGTATATCAGAAGAATGAATAAAATACCGTCCTGTTCAGCACTTTGTTGTGGTCCAACAGTTTATTCCTTTGTAGTATAAAATGTATAACATCACTTGTTGCCTACATTATTTTTTGTTTGTTTTTGGCAGCGCAGTGAGAAATTAATCTTATTATATTAGGAAACACTTGTCATGTAGAACTACCTATTTTGTTATGCATCTGAAAGGAGACAGTCATGAATAAAGAGTTACTGCAGAGTCAGAATCTGACAGAGACGGGTTTTACTGCAGCTCCACATGAACACAGGAGAGAGAAAACAATGATCCTCCACACCCTTTCTTACACAAACACACATCTTGTCTCAGCTTGCACACGGTGTCTTCTATGTTACAGGGCTACAGAGTGAGCAAGAAAAACTACTCATTCTTTTTTCTTCATTCCGTCACAGTTTCACAGCAGAGCATTCTCTGCAGATGAAATCAGAAAGAAAAATCCACCTGGTTCTACTCAGCAGGAATAACTTTGAACTGTTGCTGGAAAATGATGCACCTTAAGGCTACAATGCTGCGATGAATCTGTTTTTAATTTTTTATAGTTTAATAATGGATTGACATTGTCAAATTTATTTCACAATGAGCACAAACCAGAAGTAGCATTACTGCTCCCAACAAACTCAATGATTGTTTACATCTATACTGTAACTGTTTTTCTCATTTCAAATATTGCTAATATCGAATATTGCTAAAATTACAATACTCCCGCTCATTGACTGTATATATAAAGCTACCGCTTCATTCTACTGCAGCCATCTGTGCGCCTCCGACGGCTCTCTTTTCCCCCCAATCTCATAAGGTAAGAACTCATAACTTAAAATAATTATTAACATGTAGTGTTACTATGATTCGAACGAGGCAGTCGAACGAAATACAGCAATTTAAACTGAATTATCACAAGGTGATATCGAAGACAATTGCATTTTTTTTTTAAAAAGTCTCGAGACAGATTGCTGTCAAAACGTATGTGAAGTCGAGTGGAGGATGTTTATTAGCCTAGTCTAATCTGCAATATGTTTACATGTGTGTAATAATGTGTCAAGTATTAAATTCCTTTTATGAAAAATGCTTTCTGTGCACTGTTTGTGTGTTGAATGAGTGTGGATGAAAGTGCCTCGTGTGTGCTGCTATGAATGGATTAATACAGTAATAATTGTAATTTAATAATGATTTAAATTCTACTCTCCAGAAATGAATACAAATAAGGCCACGGTCGACAATATCCTGATACAGCCTAGGGTGGAGGGCTTGGAGTCAAGTCAGGAGCACGTTTTTCACCTTTTTTAATGATTTTTTTATTTTTCTATTCTGGAAAATAAAAAGTTGTTATAGATTGTGAAAGCCTTTCTGTTTCTCCCGCAAACATATGCTTTATTATCAGAACAAATAATACTGATCCTCAGATATTTTGCATCTTTGAATTGATAATAGGTTACGGTAAGGTTAATTACTTAACTTGGCCCTTTCTGTCAAAAATGATGCATTTCCGCAGATCCAATGTTTATCTCTTTGATGATAAAATAGGATTGAAGATGCTGCCAAGCATCAGGTTAACACATTTTTGATCAAGACAGAATTCAGATCCAATCATTTGTCCGGACACATGTAAACCTTTCTTAATTTCCCCAGCATACCTTTGGCCTTTAGATGGGCAAGCCTAGGCACTGCAGTCGCCTCGCTCTCACCAGATACACAGTTGGATCATCTGCACAGTGTTTGCTTATGTGGAAAATGTGTACTATATGCTGTATATAAATTATATCATTTACAGTTTTTACTATGATACAGGCAATATTGCACAGTAAATTAGTTTAACATCTTGCACTATTTAGCAATTGCTTTGATAAATGACCTCATAATTTAATTTAACATTGAACAATTTTCTTCAGGGTTTTTTAATATAATGTACTATGGAGTGACTTTACAACACAAGTTAACTATAGATTATCACAAATAGGTTATTAAATCTTTTTCTTCTGTGTCTAATTTAAATATCTATCAATATAAAAAAATTGATAGTCGAAATCGTATTCTATTTCTTCATTATCACCCACCTGTAATTTTAACACATTTAAAACCTTAATTATCTATAACATACCCGATAAAGTTAAAGGATTATATTGAGAGTAAAAAAAATGCAATTATAATTAGCCAAATCATTGAATGTCTTTTGAGAAACATTATGGACAGGAATTAATACATATCAGCAGTAAAATGTTCAAACAGTGGTGGACAAACAGACAAGGAAAAAAAATGTAAACTTACATTTTGTAATTAAAAACATGTTTTACTTAGGCTCATACATTATTCAATAGTCTAACTGATATTTCAAAGTGAAAAGCCTCAGACAGAATGCGTTAGGTTGAGCTCAGCTCCACAGCCAGATAGCCTCTGCTAGCTTCATGAAGCTGCACAGCGAGCTATTAGCCTAGCCGATGGGCCAGGCAGCGACGCAAACGGCCTGTCAATCAAAGTCCGGCCCTCATTAATTATGCAAGATTTAGAAAATTTATCCTACGATAACCAGCCTGGTGCCTCTGATTGCGTCTAACCCAGCGTAATCACAGACGGAATATCTAGCTGTAGACAGTTCAAAAAATTAGGCACCAGGCATTAAAGTTGTTTTTAACACGTCTAAAGTGCAATGTATTCCAATGGGGGACTAGCGGCTATGTGGTGGTACTACAGCAATGGCGGCCTCCAGTGTCATCGTCGCAAAGCAGAGCAGCCAGCGGCCATTGGTCCTGGATAGACGTAGAACCAACCCTATGGAATAAGATAAAAATTTTAGACCTACCATTAATTAGCTCAAATATAAAACAACATCAATGCTTTAAAAGCATAAATATCAGCTCCTCTCTGACAGCATGGTGGGAGTTTCTAAAAATGACAGAGTCCACAATAATCCCATGCAGACGTACACCCATCTGGAATAACCCCGACATCTTGCAAAAAAAATGTATGATAAGTTTTCCAGACTGTACATGTAATGGAATTGAATACCTGGAACATATATTTGAAGGAACAGACTTTATCCCATTTAATACATTAATTACACAATATGGAATTGATAAAAACAAATTCTTAGAATATCAACAAATTAAATCTATTATAAAAGGTAAATTTAGGCTCAATACAGTTGAATTATAAATCCCAGCAAGAGTTTTAGATTTTCTTAATCTCAACCCCCCCAAATTGCTGTCTAAAATATACAAAACTTTATCTACATTAGATGAATCAATAGCCATCCACATTTTAAAATGGGAGGTGGATTTATCAGCCAGCTTTGACCAAAACGTCTGGTCTCAGATATGTTTAAGAACCTTTAAAATAACAAAAAATCCTAATTAATACAAAACAAAATCCTTCATAGAGTACACTATACAGGTTGCTCAGATTGGCACCCTCTCTTTCCTCTTTTAAATCTTTATTAAAAACATATTTTTATTCTATAGCTTTCAGTCCAGTATAGCCTGTCTGTCTTTTTGTATTTGTTTTCATTTGAGTTATATTTTTGATTTTACCTTGTTTTATCTCTGTTTTTAAATTAGTTTTAGCTTTAGTCTCGTTTCGGTACAGCTTGTTTTACTGTTTTATTGTTTTATTATCTTATTTTAAATTTTGGTTTTATCTGTGTGAATCTTTATCTACTGGTTCTACCTTGTACAGCACTTTGGTCGGCTTGATGCCGTTTGTAAATGTGCTTTATAAATAAATTGGTATGGTATGATATGATATACAGGTCAACGGATGTTCAGGATAGGTTTTACGTTGTCTAATACCTGCTTACAATGCACAAGCAATATACCGGATAATTATATCCATGCGCTTTGGTTCTGTCCACCTGTTCAGAATTTCTGGTGCCAGATATGTGAGAACTGATCAAAGTGTCAGAAATGTAACATTCCACCATCTCCCTCAGTTTGCTTGCTAGGAAATTTAAATGATGTCACCATGTACACAAAGTCAGTTCTAATGGTTCACATTGCCTTATGCATCGCAAAGAAAACTATCCTCCTGAATTGGAAAAATAAAGAGTCTCTTAATATTTTTCAGTATCGAAATCTATTGTTGGACCACATTGGTCTTGAGACGGCCTCTGCCTCCATATCTGATCAATCTGTCTGGGCTCCTTTGATCGGCTCCATCACCTAGTAGCGGTGGGGGGCCCTTGGTTTTGTCATATGGGATACTGTTGCTGATGTGGGGGTTCTTAGGGTTGGGGGCGTCTGGGAGGGTTCCCTGGGGGTGGGATCACTAGGCGGATGGGGCGATAGGAATTTTGGGTTTTCATGAGCTGTATGCCAAAATCATCAGTTTTAAAACAATAAAAGACCTGAAATATTTCAGTTGGTGTGCAATGAATCTAAAATATATGAAAGTTTAATTTTTATCATTACATTATGGAAAAGAATGAACTTTATCACAATATGCTAATTTTTTTAGAAGGACCCGTGTCAAAAATCACAGATATATATATATATATATATATATATATATATATATATATATATATATATATATATATAAATAGACTTAATATCTGACTATAAATGTGTGTTAAAAATGTTTTCTCCAGGTATTAGTCAGTGGAATTAGTCAGTAGAGCAGCTAAAAGCTAAACGGAAGGGACACTCGGTAACCCGTTGAATCAGACAGTGACTGCCTCTAGATCTGTGATAGGCAGACACCCTTTGTTCATTGGTTGGATTGCAGGGTTGACAAATCAAGATACACAGGTTTAATTGAAAATGGCTATTCCGAAAAAAGAAACCAGAACCCTAAATAAAATAAACAAAAAACTTTGCTTTTAGTCCAGGGTGGGCACAGCTGACTCCATGGGCGGGCACAGCCCCCCAATACTCGCCCATGTTGGCAGGACTGAACATCTTATATCTAAAAGGGGGAACGAGGCAAGCTTTGCTCAGACTGATGTAGAGGTCTACAAAAGAAAAGCTCAACCTAAGGGGATAACACTAGGCATCAGAGGGTAGGGTGTTCTAACTTTCCTCAGCTAAAAAACTCAGGTTTATTTAAAGTGCAATTATATCACTATTTCCTCAGAGGTCAATAAAAAAAGTACTAGAAGATCCTGATATTGGAACATCTAGCTTTGTCTGGCCAAAATTGCCCCTTTCAGTTTAAGCCTTCAAACCAGTGAACAGGTGAAGATTAACAGAATGTTTACATTAACATATTTTGCTTCTGTAGGAACCCTAATCACACAATATAGGCTGAACCATAAAGAATCTGGAGCTGGAAGGCTTCCATAAGAACAGCAGCCTCCCTAATACACACACACACACTATATTTAGTCATGTATACTCCCTCAAACCACAGTCTCCACAGCAGCAGGCGAGCACAACCACAGCAGTTTATTTTTCTGTTGTTGCTATAGAAACTAAAAGACTCCTAAAGCTCCCTGGCTCTTGTCTTCGCTGTGTATTACCTTTTCTTATTTCAAGGCACTGAGGCATTCTGCATCAGGAGAGATGTCATTTCTACCTACAATCCTAAAAGCTCTTTCAAAGCTTTTTCCTCTGCAAATGAACTCATGTTTTAAGTACAATATATTTTTTTCTGTTTGATCCAAATGTTGCTCTAAGGAATCAGAATCTGCTCACATGACTGCATAGATGTGGGGCGATTAAGGCCCAACAACAGCTGGAACAGAAGCCATATAGAGTATGGATGTAACATGTGTGCAGATTGTGAAGGTTTCTCCAACTGCAATCACAATTCATGGATCATGTAATGTGCAGCAGATTTACACACTCATGTAGGGATTTTGACTTTAGCATGCTAATAAATATAGGCTCCTCCTAGTGTAAACAAAATAATTGCAGGTATGTGTCTCTTATATGCTATAAATTCACTTTTGCCCCTTTTCTACTAGGGTCGGCTCGGTCCGGACCGGGTGAGGTCCGCCCCTATTTAGCGTGTTTCGACTACCTTTGTCTGGGCCGAACCGACCCCTTTTTTTACACACTACCTCAGACTCAGTCCGAGGTGACCCAATACGCCCACCTATGGACTGATTGGTCTGGTAAAGTGATGTCACTCACACTCCTACCTATGTAGTGATAGAACCTTTTATGTCAGGGTTTATACAGGAATCCTAGAGTTGAATTTACTACCTTTTTGACTACCTCTCCATAATCTTTACTACCATCACAACATTGAGCAGCGGCCTCTTCTGTGGGAATGATTATGACCCATGTGTGATGATGGTCCATCCCTGACCAAAAACTAAATGTTATTCCACTCACTTCAAAGCATAAATGTAATGATATCTTGACTAATATATAATAATTTCCAGAAGACTAGAATAAATAGAATATAAACAAAATGCAATGACCATCACAAGAAAATGTTTTAAACGAAATGGGTAACTGCTCCTTCCGTGCGTGAATCCGCTGATGATGAATGGTGAATGCTCCGTGAGACTTGATCGCCGTAACACCATTCCCAGGTCAGATGAATGGTTTTTCTGCATAGCTTGCAGTAAGCTTCCCGCTCATTCCCCATGACAGGCTCAAGACAGTCTTAAAACGCCGGGTCATTGAGCCACAGTGCGGAAAACTTACAATTACCCATTTTGTGAAAATTCAGAAAATTAAGTTTCCGGCCGGTGTTCCGACTATCTGTGCTACCATAGACGTATATAAAGAATAGACCCCGCATTAGCTGCTCTGAGGCAAGAAAGGCGGCCGCCATCTTGGGCCGGTATTCCCATCCGCAGACTTCCACCATAACAGCAGCAGTAATTACAAGATGCCTGAATACTGTGTGGCGTACTTGTGTTCAAATCAGCGGACTGTTGAGATTAGGGCTCGGGGGATAACTTTTCACAAGGAAGATTGAACATTTTTATTGTTTGTATTTTGTAAATATAATATTACTGTACTGTATTTCTGTCCACCAGCGAAATCTTGGCTAGCTAACGTTAAGTACAGTAAGAAGGCCGAGACCGTACAAATTGTGTATTTTTAAACCACTGACTTAGATCACATCTGACACAAGAATGCTACTGTAGAAATAAATATTTTTACTGGAATAAAATCTCTTATTCACCCATCCGACCGTTGAATAAATTGCAAACAAGCTTACTGATCATTTTAGCAGTTTTGCATCATCAACAGAAATGCCTTTTTTTATTAAAGAAAGATTCTAAGAAATCTGATAGAAGTAAATAGTAAAATATGAATAAAATGGCTCTCTCTCTCTCTCTCTCTCTCTCTCTCTCTCTCTCTCTCTCTCTCTCTCTCTCTCTCTCTCTCTCTCTCTCTCTCTCTCTCTCTCTCTCTCTCTCTCTCTCTCTCTCTCTCTCTCTCTCTCTCTCTCTCTCTCTCTCTCTCTCTCTCTCTCTCTCTCTCTCTCTCTCTCTCTCTCTCTCTCTCTCTCTCTCTCTCTCTCTCTCTCTCTCTCTCTCTCTCTCTCTCTCTCTCTCTCTCTCTCTCTCTATATATATATATATATATATATATATATCCTATTGGCGCTCATCAGCGCCAATTGGCAGCAGCGGTCAATGCGGTGTCTATTCTTTACATATGTCCTGTGTGCTACCCATGGTGCTACCCCTCAATCCGTGCTACGCTGTAGCATGCGCATTTCAATGTTGCGTCACAATTCGCTTACTCAGCAAATCTGTCATCGAGAATTCCTACCTGAAAGTTCCATTTCGTCTGTTTTATTTCTTCGAAGTTTACGGTGAGTTTTATTCAAATTATTTCATTACTGGCTAATTTTATTCAAAATATTTTAAGGCTTTCCTTAAGCTACTGGTTTCAAGTTTACATGACAGCCCATATCATTATACTGCATACAACAAGTCCCATTAATTAGAGTAGGCCTCCCTAGAGTAAATGTGGTGAATTCTGTGGGCTATTTATGCTTCTAATCATACTACATTTGAAAATTAGAGTCGAAAAATAAATGCGGTGCATTTTGAGGGCTATTTGTGCCTAATCATACTACATTTTAAAATTAGAGTCGTAAAAAGATGCGGTGTATTTTGCGGGCTATTTGTGCTTATAATCATACTACATTTTAATATTTTGGAGTAATAATACTGCTATCTGCTCTACGTCTTAAGCCGCGTTCACACCGGTCAGCGCGTCCAGGCGTCAAATCGCTCAAACGGACGAAAGTCGACGCTTTAAAATTAAAACCCAGCTGCTTGCACACTTGTGGTCTGCGTCGGCGCGTCGGGGCATCAGCGCGTCACGTCATTACGTCAGCGTGCGGGCGTGGATTTGTCTGTTGCTAGTTGTTTACAACATGGCGGATCTTGTCGGATCAGCAGCGCGTCTTCAACTACCGGCTCTCCCGGGCCCGGCTGGTGGTGGAAGATGCATTCGGGATCTGGTCTGCACAGTGGAGAATGTTTCACCGCAGACTGGAAGTCAACCCCGAAGTTGTGGAGAAGTGTGTGAAGGCGACGTGTGTTCTCCACAACTTCATGAGGGTTTCTGGAGATGGCCAGGTACCTGCAGTGAGGGGAGCTGCCGCTGCTCATGGAGAAAGACCACTTCCAGCTGTGGGGCGAATCGGAGCCAACAACGCAACCAGAGAGGCAGTGGAGACCAGAGAAGTTTTCATGGCCCACCTCAGTGAGGAGGGGGCAGTGCCATGGCAGCCGGCAGAATAGTCATGTCCATACAGGACTGACCCAAAACGGCTCTTTTAAGAGCCACCCAGTAAAAAAATTAAGAGCAAAACTTTCTGAAAATTTCCACATCTATATTTACTATATTATATTTTAGTAATTTGTTTTTCTCTATACATTCATATATACATTCACAAATCCCTTTCATTTATGGATTATTGTTTGTTCTGTACCTATATACTTTTGACCTGTTCACCTGTACCTCTCGTTTCCAGGTAATGACTGACAGACTGCTCTGCTTTCTCCCACAAACTCGTCTATGGATATGGTGAAATCAATCAAATAAACTCAAATAGTTCTTGCTTTTGTACTTCTGTGATATTTTATATAGTCAATAAAAAGGTATATTTCATTAAGGTAATTATTATCTGTTATTAAAAATAATATTTTCACCCAAATGGCATTACATAGGACAGTAGAATTAAATTAAGGAAAGTAGCTGACCAAAATGTTACATATAAAAATATTTAATATAAAAAAAATACATACAACATACATACATATAATAAAACAATAAAATAAAGAACAGGAAGAGAAAGGACATTATTTGGAGGAAGTGCGGTGGAAGACAGGAGGGACACAGAAAGGAGTCTCCTTCCTCCCCTGAAAAAGGTGTCAGCCCGATCAGTAAAACTACTGAGTATTATCCAAATGGGTCAAATTGAGTGTTACATTAATTCTTTCAAAAATCAGTCTATGAATGTCAAATTTTAGGATGTCTCTTTCTAGAGGTGACACCCTTTTCAGGAGAGGATGAAGAGAGAGAAGGAAGTGCATGTCATCATCTGCAGGAGGAGCAGGAGCTGGTTCAGGCCGGGCCTTGAGCGCATCAAGCAGCTTTTGCTGGAACTCTGTTGGCACTGACAAGTCCTGCTGCCTCCGCCTTCGTTTTCTTGGAGGGCCTGTGAAAAAACACAGTAGAAAAATGTGTTAAAAATGCTTACAATTATGTTGAACATATATACAAATTAGATAAAATTAGAAGCAACATTTTAAGTCTGTATGAAAGGCTGAGTGTGAATTCCAGGGTATACACAGAAGTAATTCGCCAAGTGTCTGGGAACCCAAAGAAACAGATTGACATCTTTGAATAAAACCTAGATTCCCAACCTTTCCAAACAGCACTACACACCTGCAGGTGCTGGAGCAGAGGAAGGGCCAGGCTGGTCAGAAAAAGAAGCAGCAGCAGAGGAAGGGCCAGGCTGGTCAGAAGCAGAAAAGGAAGGGCCAGGGGACTCTGGTTCAGCCATGTCACCTGCCTCCATGTTAGCTGGATCTGTCAAGACAGAAAGGAATATTATTGACCCTCCTGTTTATTATGCTTTATACCAAGATCACAAATACTTCTACTGCTAGCACTAATAATAAATAGCAAAACTTTGTAGTAGCAAAAAAATGTAGGTTTCAGCTTTACAATAATTATTTTCATGTTTCTGAGCACGTTTTTGTGTGTGTTTGTGTGCCACTATGTCTGGGTTTTCTTCTCAAAATCACCAACCTTCTGCCTCTAACCGCCCTGCTGCTTCTTTTTCTGGCTCCTCTGGGTGGTCGTACCCCTCCGCCTGCTCCTCCTCGACCCCCATGTTGCTCGATGTTTCGCGGGGGGCGATGAAGGGTTCGAGGAAGGACAGGACAGAGAGGTACTTCCATTTCTGCACTTTCCCTCCTTCTGCTCCGCTCTTCCTTCTCTCTTTCTCCTTTCTGCTCTGCCTGACATATGTGTCCCTCAATGTCTTCCACCGTTTTTTGCAGATCTCGTCTAAATACACAATGGGAAACTGGTAATGCGTATTTAGTACCGTAGTTGCCCTAACCGCTTTTGGCTAGCGTAGCGTTAGCTAACATAACAAGAAAGTTAAAAGAAAAAATATTTTTCTCTATGTTTAACTGCTTACCTGGCACTCCAATATCCTCCGATATCTTCCTCCAAATCAGATCCGATCTCTTCCTGTCTTTGTAAAAAGACGAAGACGGGTCATACAGTTCACGGACATTACATACAGCGACGATCAGTTTGTCCTCCATCTTGAATAAAAAATTTGCCGATTCCCCCATGGAAGGAGTTACTACGTCAGTACAACGAGTCGCTCTGATTGGTTGACGCCGCGCGTCTGCTGCCCGAAAGTTCAATTTTCCCAACTTGAGCAGCAGTCCGGGCATCAGCTGCGTGGACGCGCTGATGCCAGCTGCGCCGACGCGCGCGACTTGCTGCTTGGCAGCTTGGCGCCCACTAGATGCGTAGATCCCATAGACTTGCATGTAATCTAGCTGCCCTGCTGCCTGGACGCGCTGACCGGTGTGAACGCGGCTTTACTGGCTTGGTATATATTCAGTAGCTGCTTTACAAACTAATAACTGATTTCCAGACTTATCAGTCATCTACAGTACTCTCAGTTTGTTTTTTGTAGTAATTAACAGTCACTCTGTTGGCCCACAGTCATGAAGCGCTGGGTTTTAATTGATGATTTTGATGATTGGTGGGTGGAAGCAGTTGTGATGTTATGCACGCTGTTTTTAGGACTGCTTTTAGGACACTGAATGGAAATAATTGCCACTCCGATGAGGTAAAGGGAAAATAATACATGTGCTTTATGTGCTAGTTTTAGCTTTATATTAAACGGGTAGCATGTTCTGTGGATTGAAAGAAAAGTTTTCGTTATTCATATAAATTGTTGCTATTTTATCACTGCTAAACTGCCACTTCAATCCAGTCACTTGAAAAATATTTTCCGATGATTATGTTTAACATCAAAGCTAACAGTTGTTGTTTTCGGCATGTAAACATACCGGTAGCACTTTTTGAGGGGTAGCACCGACAGATAGACATAGCAAAATAGATCACCCGAACCAATCGAGATCAGAGGACTGGACACCGAGCCAGGTCCTGTCCGCACGTTAGTAATAAATCCCTGAACAAAAAATATGCATCAACTGAAAAGTTACAATATATTGAAGGAATAACCAAAGAATAAGAACAAATGTACTACCATGTCAGGTTGTGCTCATTACCTTTTACTACCTTTTAAGGGCCTTAATTTGAAGTAATTTAATTTACTCCTTTTTACTACCTTTTACTATCCCGCGGCAACCCTGTATGTGTATGCCATTTAAAAAATTAGAACACCTCTTAAATATACCTGTCATTATTAAAAAATTTTCAATATCAGGATGTTCTAGTACTTTTTTATTGACCTCTGAGGAAATAGTAAGATAATTGCACTTAAAACAAACCTGATTGGCCTGGAGGTGTGCGTGTGAAGTGTGAAGTCAAAGAGAATGGCGCCGCATGGCTTCCAGTGAGTTCAAAACATTGCTGGGGAAACAAAAAGAGTTAAAGTGCGAATATCGGGCCATGAAGGACTGCAATAGCCGGAGTGAAGCAGACTGCAAGCACTGGAAGTGCTCTGCAGAAATGTACGGTATTTATGGTGAAAGGCCGACAAGCAACGAGAGAGAGTGGGCTAGACACCGGTTCTAGCATCAGCATCCATAATGTCAGAAAACGGTGAGTGATGACTGATTTTTACTGGAACTTTGGCAACGCTGAGCCAGCCCATGTCCTTGCCCACTGCCACATACCTGAGATGGCAATGGAAACACAACCAGGCCGTTCTGGACTGGGCTGAACCAACCTGGCCCCGGCTGAGCCGACCCTTGGGGAAAAGGGGCAATTGACTGCAGTCAAGGTCTGATCCCAACTTGTCCTCACAGGGTCTCATCTTTTGCTTCTTGTAAAAAAAAGAAAAACCTGATCAACAGCTATTTCATGTTCCAATTTAACAGAGGAGCTGAATGCATCACCATACCATGAACTGGCCACCACCTTCTATAATCTCACACCAATGGTTATCAGTTTGCAGTCAAAACCCCTCTGTGGGTCCTAAAGATGATCTCCAAAAATGAAGATACATTTTAAGCACATCACAAATAATTAAGAACAACTGTTGGAATCTCTTGTCAAGAGGTTTGTCATTAGTTTTCCTTTAGGGTGGCTGGAGCAAGGTTTGGTTTGGGTGTAATTTGCTGTTCATAGATCATCCTCATCATTTAATGTCTTTATTGAAGACTATAATAGTCTAATAGTCTACGTGAGTATTAGATATAGAAAATATCGAAACACCGATATATTGCGATATTTTATTTCCCGATATTGCATTGATATTCAAATGCAAAATATAAATTTTTTTAAATTTCAATGGAACCATTAATGATGACAGACATTTTTGTAGTAAAATTAAAAGTGTAACTGGTAGTTTGTGGCTGTATATCGAAATGTCTCTCTTGTATCACGATACATATATCGCCAGATTTGTACAAATACACATCTCTAATATCTAAAACAGCAAGAGATACCAGGAGAACAACTTGTTTCAGAATTGAGCAAAACGTTCTGTGACTCATAAAAACTGGTTAGACAGGCCATGGTGATGTGGTTTGGTGAAGGTGTGCCTTCACATAGGATTAGGGCAGCAGTTTGTCATTAAAGATGGCATATTATACAAATCTTACTTTTGTCATCATTTTGTGTCGCCATTTAGGTCTCAACTGGATCTATACACACACAGTATGAATCAAAACCATTCATCAAGTTTTCTATCATATTTCATATAAAACATAATCATATGCTTCTACAAGCTGTTTGAAAGATTCTCTTCTGGTGACGTCACAATAACAAAATTTACCAGAGAACTACCCCTCACCCATCGATTTGTTGAAGTTTACCAAGATACAGAGCAGAGCGATGGCTACCAGCAAAGGCCACTCACACATGAAGAGATGTGTTGTTGGTTGCAAAGAATCCCTACACTTTCTCTCAGCCAAAGAAAACCCTCAGAGAACTACATGGCTCCACTTTATTTTCGATTTATTTCCAATTAATTTTATGGCCATGTCTCAGCAACAATCGGCAAGAAGCTTAAGGTGTGTGCAAACCACTTCCGAGGCAGATTGTTTGAGTACCTCGGTCAATACACAGCACGATTAGCCGGTGGATCTGTAAATACTCTTCGTGGCAAACCAGCAGATAAGGGAAAATTAAAGCAAAGATTCTCAAAAGCTGTCATCTCTTAGGCACTTAATAAGAAGAGTCATTTCAATACAATCATACAAACAGAGGAAAGAATGAACTAGCTTCTTTGTTTTATCTTTGATTGCTTAATCTGTGGGCCAGGGTCCTGGTGCCTCCCTAATAAGTTGTGACCAAGACTAAGACTCTCCTCCCCCAAGCAACCTTGAGGAGTTGTCAGGGGTGACTCCGACATTGTCCTAGTCCAGCTTTGAGACATATTCACAGTTCCCCAGGGTCTTCTCCTGGTTAAGCTAGTCCAGTATTAGTCAGACAGAATGGGTCTTTGCAGGGTCCTGACAAGGTCTTATGAAGCACGCAAAAAAGCCAGTGGTGCTTTACATGATTAGGGGATAAAGTAAAAACAGTATAAAGCATGACGTACACACAAAACATATGATACATGAAAACATTACTCAAAAGCAGCTCTAAACAGATACTTTTTACACGAGCAGCAGCGTTCTGGATTGATTACTGCAACAGCATCCTGACAGGTCTGCCTAAAAAGTCAATCAGACAGCTGCAGCTGATCCAGAACGCTGCTGCTCGTGTTCCTCACTAGAACCAGGAAAGTAGAGAACATCACCCCAGTTCTAAAGTCCTTACACTGGCTCCCTGTAGCTCAGAGAATAGACTTCTAAATACTTTTACTAGTTTATAAATCATTACATGGCTTAGCACCAAAGTATATTGAAGATCTGTTGTTACTATACCAAACACCACTCAGGTCCTCTAATTCCAGTCTACTCAGCCTCCCTAGAATCAGAACCAAACATGGAGAAGCAGCTTTCAGTTTCTATGCTCCTCTAATCTGGAACAAACTTCCAGAAAACTGCAAAGCTGCTGAAACACTGAATTCTTTTAAATCACAACTAAAAACGTATCTGTTTAGAGCTGCCTTTGAGTAATCCTTTGATGTATCATGTTTTGTGTGTTCTTGTTTTACTGCTGTTTTTACTTTATATGCTTTGTCTGTGTTTTACTGCCATTTTTATTTTACCCCTTAATCATGTAAAGCACCTTGAATTACCTTGTTGTTGAAAGTGTGCTATACAAATAAAATTGCCTTGGCTTGGATCAGCTGCAGCTGTCCGATTGACTTTTTAGGCAGACCTGTGAAGACGCTGTTGCAGTAATCAACCAGACTAAAGATAAACGCATGGATGAGTTTTTCTAGGTCCTGTTGCGACATCAGTCCTTTAATCCTAGAAATGTTCTTCAGGTGATAGAAGGCTGACCTTGTTATTTTGCTTTATGTGACTCTGGAGGTTCAGGTCTGAGTCCATTACTACTGAAGCTGTTACAGACACTGTTTATCATTTCAGATCTCACACTGAAAACTCTCTAACTCTTATATTGTCACTTTCGACATGAAGTGTGATACACCAAATAGGCTCAATATCTTGCCCAACTCTTGGAGTTTTCAACACAGTGAAAAAGTAAAAGAATACAGGACAGATTTATGTGTTTGGATGACCATGCCATCGCAGTGAGGAAAACCTACGTTTGCTTAAAAGCCTTCAGTTGATCCAAAATGCTGCAGCAAGAGTTCTGATGAATATTAAAAAGAGAGATCACATTTCTCCTGTTTTAGCTTCCCTTCATTGGCTCCCTGTTAAATCCAGAATAGAATTTAAGATCCTTCTTCTTACACACAAAGCCCTTAATAATCAAGCTCCATCATACATCAGAGATCTAATTGTTCCTTATGTTCCTAACAGAGCCCTTTGCTCTCAGACTGCAGGTTTACTTGTAGTTCCTAGGATTTCTAAAAGTAGAATGGGAGGCAGATCTTTTAGTTATCAGGCTCCTCTCCTGTGGAACCAGCTCCCAGCTTTAGTCCGTGAGGCAGACACTCTGTTTACTTTTAAGGCCAGGCTTAAAACTTTCCTTTTTGATAAAGCTTATAGTTAGAGTGGCTAAGGTCATCCTGAGCTATCTCTGTAGTTATGCTACTATAGGCTTAGACTGCTGGAGGACAGACTTACCAATTTTCTTCACTCTCCTACTTCCTTTTCTCCTACTACTCTCCAGTTGTATTACAATACATTCTGTTATTTCGACTGTTAACTTTGTTTTCTCTCAGTGTTTTTCTCTCCATAGAAGATATACCTGGTCTGGTGTCCTGCTTGGCTGCAATGCCCTGTTGGACGGGGGGCATCGACTGGGATGATCCTCCCAGTAACTGAACATCCACTGTGTCCTGTTATCAACTTTTTACTTTCTGTAACATAGAAAGTTCTCTTATATCAGATCTTCTGTTCCTTCTGTGTCTCTGCTCTGTCTTCTCAAACCCCCAGACGGTCGTGGCAGATGGCCGCTCCTACTGAGCCTGGTTCTGTTGGAGGTTTCTTCCTGTTAAAGGGGAGTTTTTCCTCTCCACCGTCGCTACATGCTTGCTCAGTATGAGGGATTGCTGAAGGATTGCTGTGGTTGGAAAGTCTGCATCAACGGGGCCCAACCTCACGCCAATGACTGACGCAATCTGCTGGGATTCCTTAAATAGGAAACTTTTTAACTGATTGGAATATTTGTATAATTGTATTGAAATGACTTCTTGTTAAGTGCCTTGAGATGACATCTGTTGTGAATTGGCGCTATATAAATAAACTGAATTGAATTGCTGAAGTCCATCCTGTCTATGAAAGCTACACAGCCACCACAGAGCTGCCAGAGCTGGAGAAAAAAAAGCTCAGCATCATTCTTCAGGTCTGTCATTCGATGTTCAAAGTCACATGATGACATTGTTTAGGGTGTAGGATGTCGGTCTATTCATTATGTTTGGTCCACACAAAGCACTGTGGTGTGGTGATTAAGAATGTGAAGCAGCACTGGTTACACAGACCTCCAGCCTGGCGGAAGCACTGTGCTAGCGTGTCGCTCCATCCTGACGTGAGCTACGAAAGTCAGGAAGGAGTTTGATCATGGAGGCGTGGTAGGATTGTTATGGGAATGTGCTGTGGGTTTACAGTGTGGCGAAGACACCAAAGATGATCTGAAATACACAAAACAGCTGGAAAAACCTGATTTGGTACAAGCATAACAGCATCGTGATGGAGGAGGTCCAAAGCTCCTACCATCAAGGAAGGGCCAAATGGCTCGTGGAAGGCGTAGCTTGGTCTATACCATGGAGTTTTAAGGCTCTACTGACATAAAGTACAACCTCCAGTGATGTTATATGGAGCCTATCCCCTCCACATGCGAACATCCTGAAGAGCAAAACATGAGTTGATCATATGTTGCTCCTAATAGTCTGTCTTAGTCTGCTCATGCAGACTTTGTAGCTGTATGAGTAGAATCAGACGTTCCTGTAGCATAATTACGAAACTACGTTCATGTTTGGTGTAGCACTCCAAGGCCGAAACAGCCACTGTCCCTATGTTAGAGCAGCAAATAAAGGCTACAACACATATCTCTGAACTTTCACCCAAGAAAATGCTTGAAAACTTTCACAAAATTAAAAATGCAAACCACAAAGTCTGATGTGTTAAAAAATTTTCTTAATAACTTTAAAACTGGGCCTCTACCTCATTCTAACTCAATCTTTCTGTATCTCATCCACCGCTCCACCCTTCATGCAGCTGAAAAAAATAGCCCCAGTGTACTGTGATGGGCCCCGACTTGGGGCTCCGGGTCAGTTTCCCTGGTTTCCTGACATCGAACACCACAAACAGCCAGTTTTAGGGAGGGGAGCAAGAATCAGAAGGAAACTGAAGGAGGGGGGGACAAGAAAACAGAATGAAACACTCAGAGAGAGAGAAGAGATGGGGGAGGGTTCCAGCCACTGATAGGATGTTGAGCTCACATTATCTGGTTTGGACTTGACAAATAAGAATTTGATTTTCTGACTTTCCCCTAAAAGCAGTGAGTGGATTGATTTTGAAACACTGCTGAATCAAATGGCAGTAGTTAGAGAAAATTCTTTATAGGAAAATAACAAACATACAGTCATATGCTATGAGATAGATGTGTCCTGATGAGGCTCGTTTGTTGAAATAAAAGCACCTTTTGAAAACAACCATTAAGCAGGTTTTAAAACATACTTATTACTAAGCCCACATTTCTGGATTAAAATGTTTTACTCATTGGTTGATGGAATATTCTAATTTTAAATGTTTTCACTAGCTGTAAGCAGAAAATCCTCATAATTCAAAGAAAATAAGGCTTAAAAACATCAGGCTGTGAGGAATTAATTTGAGATGTCCCGATCCGATCATGTGATCAGGAATCGGGCGCCATCACGTGATTTTTAGATGATTGGAATCAGATGGAAATGATCCGATATAACCTCATAAAACAAGTATGGCGTTTTAAATTCATCCTGAGACAGAGATTGTCAAACGGATTGACATTGGCTTAGTTTTAATTTCAACAAGTTCCACTACATCCATTTTCACTGTTGCAATGACAAAAACAATACCCATACTTCACACAATTTACAGCAGGTGGGGAATTGAGACAACACAATAGTGAGCTGCTAGCTAGTAGGCCAATGCAGGGCAAACGTGTCGCCTCACTAGAGGAAAAACGTCAGTCGTTTACAAGTATTTTAGCTGACCAGTGCAGCAGCCACATGTAGCTAATGTTTTCAAACTGGGCATTTCACTTGGTGGAAAAGACTGAGCTGCATTCAACAGTGCGCATCTGATACGGCACCCTGACAAAAACACTGAGCCAGTCGACACCAAAAGACACATTAACAAAACAAGGAGAAATTACCAAAGGACGGTGAAAAGGTCAACAAGGTCCTAACTAAGACAGCCGGACGGATCATACTGGATGAGGAGCCGCTGTTTGTGGTTGCAAACGTCACATTTCCCATTCTCCCAGAGCACCTGAAGCCACGGTATGAGATTCCTTCTCATCATCACTTAACAGACACAGGGGTCAGAAGCGACAGCAGCCTGGTGACCAGACTGACGATCACCAGGCTGCTGTCACTTCTGACCTGCAGCGCCGAGATCACCTGCTGTGAGGGGACAGACCTCGCTGTGATACACATACCTCTGTGCTAACTTGGCAAGCCTCTGGAATCTTGTTTAATTCATTTTTCACCAGTCTGTAGGGGAGCATTCCAGGGGTGGCGGAGCCTCCCTCAGAAAGTAATTGGTGAGTTAGTTTCTCTGCTCGTTGTGCATCTTGGCTCCTCTGTGCTAACACCGACTTGATGCTAGGTTGAGACCAAGAGCAGGATGCTCCGCTTCTAACCAGGGTGGGAAGTGCGTTCAAGTACGTATACACAGCTTCGCAGTGTTGGCAGTGAACAGAGACTTTTTTGTTTGTTTGTTTTTTTAGTCAAAGTGGTCCCACGCCACACTTTGCTGATACCACTTCATGACAATGCTACTTTTGAAATACACAGAAACTGGCAAGAAACTGAGTCGGCCTGTGGGTTTTATATTTAGTCATCGCCCTCGTGTGGTAAAGTGTTTAATTACTGCCACATAGCTAAATTCATTGCATTCCTTCAAAACTCACACTATGCAACAGAACATGCGTTAATTGATCGGTTAAAAAAAATGTCACCGATGAAATTCTTAATGATCAATTAATCGGTCATCGATTAATTATGCCCATCCCTAGTTGGTATAGCTCATATAATGAATTCTTTAAGGAGTTGTTGTAGATGATGATGGCTGTGGGCAGGAAGGATTTCCTGTAGCGGTCTGTATTGCTGCAAAACTGAAGAAGCCTCCGACTGAAGACGCTCTGTTGTTGTATGACAGTCTCATGAAGAGGAGGCTCAGGGTTGTCCATAATTTTTTTTGATTTTATGAAGAATCCTTCTTTGCATTATCTCCAGATGTTCCACAGTCGTCCCAAGAACAGAACCAGCCTTCTTTATCAGGTTGTTTAGCCTTTTTAAATCCCTGGCTCTGATGCTGCTACCCCAACAGATGACGGCTGAAGAGATTACACTCTCCACAACAGACTTGTAGAAGATCTCCAGCATCTTGCTGCAAGCCTTGAAGGACCTAAGCTTTCTCAAGAAGTCGGCTGAAGAGATTACCATATATAAGATCATGCTTTTAATAGCACTTTCCTCTTACTTAAACATGAAAGATTCTTGAAATATTTTTTTCATAAATCTACCTATTAGTTAAAGCTAACCAGCACCAGCCAAATGTTACAACTTCATTAGTTTCAATCAATGGATAGGTATGCATACACTAGAGCGGTTTTCAGACAGAAGTTCTGGAATATTTGTGGACAATTCCATCCGGTCTTTAACCGGAGTTGTGTTTTCAAATACACCACTTTTTTTCCCAGAACATTGCCTTTCGGCTGCTTTTACACGGCAAGAAATGGGGAGGGTGTTGTATGTGGACATGACGTAAACTTAGTGCGGCGGGCATACATGTCATTTCACCAAACAAATGGATTAATGCAAAGACGACAAGAAAGAAACAGCAGATCTACTCGCAGGGCTCGTCTTTGTGATGTGTACAATTTTGCGCACATGGAAACACTTACGAGACATCGATGAAGAAGCTGAAAGGAAAACAGTGACATTAATACGTCATCAACGTGTGCGCTCACAGCGTTCCCTGCCCCTCTCCCCTTTTCCCCACCGCCCCACACCCCTGCAGCTTTCCCGGAACATGTCCTGATAATCTGAATGTGAACCCCATACCACGAAAAGTCCGCTCTTGTTACTAGGTCTTCATCCGTAAAATTACCGGTAAAGGGTATCTGGACAAAGTCCGGAAGATTGCTTTCAGACTAAAAAGCAAAACAGACAAAGTCCAGAAAATTACTGTTTTTCATGGCCTGATTGAAAGGGGCTCTAATATTACTGACTTTAAACAATTTGATGATGATGTCATGGCTTCCCTTCCTAAAAAGGGCATAAGGGTGTAATCCTGCCCATTCTGCTCCCGCGTCTTTAGCTCTGATGCTAAACATGGCTAGCTAAGCTAAAGGCTAATCCGCTCATTGACTGTATATATAAAGCTCCCACTTCATTCTACTGCAGCCATCTGTGCGCCTCCGACGGCTCTCTTTTTCCCCCCAATCTCATAAGGTAAGAACTCATAACTTAAAATAATTATGAAAACGTATTGTTACCATAATTACAGTCGAACGAAATACAACAATTTAAACTGAATTATCACAACGTGATACCGAAAATAATACGATTAAAAAAAAAGAGTCGAGACAGATTGCTGTCAAAATGTACGTAAAGCCGAGTGGAGGTTGTTTATTAGCCTGGTCTAATCTGCAATATGTTTACATGTGTGTAACATTGACTGTATATATAGTGCATAATAATGTGTCAAGTATTAAATTCCCTGTATGAAAAGTGCTTTCTGTGCACTGTAGGTGTGTTGAATGCGTGTGGATGAAAGGGCCTCGTGTGTGCTGCTATGAATGGATTAATACGGTAATAATTGTAATTTAATAATGATTTAAATTCTACTCCCCAGAAATGAATACAAATAAGGCCACGGTCGACAATATCCTGATACAGCCGAGGGCGGAGGGCTTGGAGTCAAGTCAGGAGCACGTGTTTCACCTGTTTTGATGACTTTTTTATTTTTTAATTCTTGAAAACAAAAGTTGTTAAAGATTGTGAAAGCCTGTTTCTGTTTCTCCCGCAAACATATGCTTCATTATCAGAACAAATAATACTGATCCTCAGAGAGTTTGCATCTTTGAATTGATAATAGGTTAAGGTAAGGTTAATTAAAAATTTATATTAAACAACATCGGCGAACACCTTCATAAAATAATGGCTGCAGTTTACACGTTCCGTCTCCACAGCAGAGTTCAAGAGGGGATTCTGCGCAATCAACCCAGAATCTGTTTGACAGACTAGAGGCATAGAATGATAAAAACACTCAACAATCTTCCCTTCATCTCTGCACGGAGCCCAGCAGGGGTCAGGTGCAGAAATAATTTTGAGGTTCATATGTACCCTCAGTTTAATAAAATCCATACGCACGGTTTATGTGCGCACTTATTTGGGCATCGTGCTGGACCTTTTCATAGCTTTAAACTGAAAAAAGGGTATTTTTCCTTTAACTTTTAAATAATACGACTAAGATCTCACTAGTGACCAGGTTTGTTTCAACTCCATGTACAACAAATGCAATATCTATACTTTCATGCAGGACCCCAAATCTGTGCGCACGGTTTAATAAACTGAGGGTATAGAGGGATTCTTACACCTGAAAAGTATTTCTGCACCTGACCACGGCTGGGTTCCAGAGGTGAACTTTTTCCCCACAGAAAAATATGCAGAGAGAGTTCTGGGTCTGAGAAGGCGGACAAGGTGCTGCTGATGCCACGGGGAAATAATAATCTCACCTGCTATGACTGGATCAGTCAAGTGAATTCTTATCTTTAATTTTAATCATCTTAATATATTTGATCTTATTTTAATTTTATTATGTCAACAATAATTTTGTTTTTCACATTTTCTGTCAGTTTTTAAATGGTAAACGTATGAGCAAGATGCACTGCAGCCTGCATACACAAACCTGTTGTTATTTTCATGAATAAAAAGTAAAAAATAAATAAAAAATATCTCCCCTCTGCTTTTTTCACAAATCACACACTGCATATCAGCAGTAAACTTACATGTTGTAATTACAAACATGTTTTACTTAAGCTCACACATTATTCAATAGTCTAATATATCAAAGTGAAAAGCCTCAGACAGAATGCGTTAGGTTGAGCTCAGCTCCACAGCCAGATAGCCTCTGCTAGCTTCATGCGGCTGCACAGCGAGCTATTAGCCTAGCCGATGGGCCAGGCAGCGACATAAACGACCTGTCAATCAAAGTCAGGCCCTCATTAATTATGCAAGATTTAGAAAATGTATCCTACGATAACCAGCCTGGTGGCTCTGGGTTTTTTTAACCCAGCGTAATCACAGGAGCAATATGTAGCTGTAGACAGTTTAAAAAAAATAGGCACTGGGCATTAAAGTTGGAATGTATTCCAATGGGGGACTAGCAGCTATATGGTGGTACTACAGCAATGGCGGCCCCCATTGTCATCGTCACAAAGCAGAGCAGCCAGCGGCCATTGGATTTCAGTCCTAGAGAAAATACAGTGGGCAGAGCTAAAAAGGTGTGTACATATCTGACCCAGTTCTGTCAAAAGGAAAGGGACAAAACTGCAGAAGCATATTGTAAGAAGCTTGGATAGCATTGAAATTTGGTCAAACTATTTAAACGGCAAGTCTACCAAATACTGAGGACATGTGAGTAAATGTCTCAGTTTGAAGAAAGTCAAAAATAATTCCCTACGATTTACTCATTAACAAACAGAAAGGATCTTAACAATCTTATGTAACCTAAACAGGAAGTTTAGTCTGATTTAAAGTTAGACAGAAAGAAAAGAAGGTTTGTGGCTCTGAATTCAATTCCATCAAAATTACAAGAGATAAGAGCTTAATATTGTTTATTCTATGTTTAATGAATCTATATAATACACTGTGTGAGTTTCAGTTTCTATTATTGAACTTTTTCCACAATATTCTAATTTCTGGAGGGGAAGAGAACAAGACCAAAAACAACACTATACATAGTAAGGCTGCACAATATATCATAAAAATATCGTCATCAATTCTAGAATTGCGCTGCTCTGGGTGGCTGCATGTTGGAGTGGCTCTGTTGGCTACATATTAAGTTTTTTTTTTTTTTGTACATTGGTTCCTCTTTTTTCTTAAAGAAGATTGCATTTTTTTGACCTGTATACTTTCTAGTTTTTGGTGCTGTGAAGCTGGAAGGATTTCTGCTGTAAGTTTTTCCCTTTTTGACAATTTGTTATGATGCGTAACCATGGCAACAATGTGGTTTACAGCCGGGAGCAGCTGATTAACATCGCAAAAGCTGAAATAATACCTCAACTGAAACCACAAATCCCTGATGAGTTGATAAGGAGGAGACGTGGATGCAGAGCAGGAGCGAAAAGGAGACAGAGAAAGAGGAAGTTCAAGCCATCTCTTCCATCGATCATGATGGGCAACGTAAGATCACTGGCTAACAAGATGGATGAACTTCAAGCCCTTACAAGGACTCAGCCAGAGTACCGTGAATGCAGTGTTATGTGTTTTACGGAGACGTGGCTGCTGGATCATATCTCCGACTCCAACGTCTGTCTGCCAGGCTTCCTGACTGTACGAGCAGACAGAGATCTGAAGACGAGCAGAAAAAGAAAAGGTGGTGGAGTAGCAGTGCTTGTAAACAACCGATGGTGTCATCCAGGACATGTTACTGTGAAGTATCGTCTCTGCAGCCCAGATGTCGAACTCTTGGCAGTGAGTTTTCGTCCATATTATTTACCAAGAGAGTTCACCAGTGTAATTTTGGCAGTTGTTTACATTCCACCTTCAGCCGTTGCCGACAATGCATGTGATGTCATCAGTTCCATTGTTGCTAAGCTACAGACACAGCACCCCAATGCATTTGTGGCAATATCTGGTGATTTTAATCATGCATCGCTCTCTACTACACTTCCAACATTTCAACAGTATGTCAGCTGCTCTACAAGAGAAAACAGGACCTTGGATTTGTTTTATGCAAATGTAAAGGATTCATACACGTCCAAACCAAGACCTCCTCTGGGACAATCAGATCACAATCTTGTTTTTCTCTGTTCAGAATATAAACCACTTGTTCAGAGGCAACCTGTGACAAAACGAACTGTGAGAAAATGGTCACAGGAAGCTGAAGAAGCCCTGCAGGGTTGTTTTGCAACCACAGACTGGATGACTCTTTGCCAAGCACATGGAGAGGACATCAATGCCATGACTGAGTGTGTGACTGACTATATAAACTTCTGTGTAGACAACATCATCCCCACCAGAACAGTGAGATGCTTCCCTAATAACAGACCCAGGATCACCAGTGACCTGAAGGAACTGCTAAACAAGAAAAAAAGAGCCTTCAGGGAGGGAGACAGGGAATTACTGAGGAGTATACAGAAGCAACTGAAGGTCAAGATCAGAGACAGCAAGGAGGTATACAGGAAAAAGCTGGAGAACAAACTACAGAGGAACAATATCCGAGATGTCTGGTCAGGAATGAGAAAGATCACAGGTTTTAAGGACAGGAAGGATTGGATAGATGGAAGTCTGGACAGAGCCAATGAACTGAACACATTCTTCAACAGGTTCAGTTCAGGAACTAGCTCAGCATCCCCCTCTCCTGTTCCCAGCCAAACAGACATCCCACTATCCTCTGATCAACGGCTTTCCTGTTACACCTCGGATGTTTTATCCTTCACCTCAGCCATGGACTCTTCTAATTCCACAAGTTTGACTTCAACCACAACAGGAAATGCTGCTACCCCCTTGGCCTCCCCCTCCCACTTGTCTGTCTCCAAAGGTCAGGTGAAGAGGCAGCTGGAGAAACTGAACCGGAACAAGGCTGCAGGTCCAGATGGTGTCAGCCCCAGAGTCCTGAAGGCCTGTGCAGAGCAGCTCTGTGGGATTCTCCAGCACCTCTTCAACCTTAGCTTAACTCAGGAGAAGGTTCCAGTGTTGTGGATGACATCCTGCCTTGTTCCAGTACCCAAAAGAACTCACCCATCAGTCATCAATGACTATAGACCCGTTGCCCTGACATCCCACATCATGAAGGTCCTAGAGAGACTCCTGTTGGCACCCCTGAGTAAGTAAACAAGAACGTATCAGGACCCACTGCAGTTTGCTTATCGCTGTGGAGTTGGAGTTGAAGATGCCATCATCCACCTACTTCAACCAACCCACTGTCATCTGGACAAAGCAGGCAGCACTGTGAGGATCATGTTCTTTGATTTCTCTAGTGCATTTAACACAATTCAGCCTGATTTGCTTTGTCAGAAACTCCTGAAGACACAGGTGGAGCCCTCAACAATCGCCTGGATCAATGACTACCTGACCAACAGACCACAATTTGTGAGACTGAAGAATTGTGTGTCAACCCAGGTGGTCAGCAGCACAGGAGCGCCACAGGGGACCGTACTCTCACCATTCCTTTTTACTCTGTACACCTCAGACTTCCAGTACAAATCAGAGACCTGTCATCTGCAGAAATACTCAGATGACTCTGCAATTGTCGGGTGTATCAGAGATGGACAAGAAGCTGAATACAGAGAGCTGGTGGACCGCTTTGTGACATGGTGTGGAAACAATCGTCTCACCTTGAATGTGAACAAAACAAAGGAGATGATTGTAGATTTCAGAAGAAACAGGGATAAGTCAAAAACTGTTTCCATCATTGGAGAAGAAGTGGAGGTGGTTGAGGAATATAAATACCTCGGAGTTCACCTTGACAACAGACTGGACTGGAGGCGCAACAGTGAAGCCGTCTACAAGAAGGGACAGAACAGACTGTACTTCTTGAGGAAGCTTAGGTCCTTCAAGGTTTGCAGCAAGATGCTGCAGATCTACAAGTCTGTTGTGGAGAGTGTAATCTCTTCAGCCGTCATCTGTTGGGGTAGCAGCATCAGAGCCAGGGATTTAAAAAGGCTAAACAACCTGATAAAGAAGGCTGGTTCTGTTCTTGGGACAACTGTGGAAAATCTGGAGATGATGATGCAAAGAAGGATTTTTCATAAAATCAAAAAAATTATGGACAACCCTGAGCATCCTCTTCATGAGACAGTCATACAACAACAGAGCGTCTTCAGTCGGAGGCTTCTTCAGTTTCGCTGCAATACAGACCGCTACAGGAAATCCTTCCAGCCCACAGCCATCATCATCTACAACAACTCCTTAAAGAATTAATGATATGAGCTATACCAACACTTAATTTCCCTCTGGGATCAATAAAGTATTTTTGAATTGAATTGAATTGAATCGCAACATCAGTCTGCGCAATATTCGTATCCCAAAGGACATTGTGGAGAGTAATAATTGTTGGCTACTGTATTTCAAGTGTAAGTATAAACTTACATTTTACATGCTAATGTAACATTTAACCAGTTGGACACAGTCTCACGACAGCAGTACAAGTCAGAAAGAGAGGAAAGAAGAAAATATGCATATATTGCAACTGATATAACATATACCAATATCATCACTATTACAAGATTTTTTAATATCATGCAGTCCTATTCAGAACATATTTAAATTCAGATATCTATCAGATCAGAAGCCATAAAACATTGCAACCTCTGTTTGGGCTGAAATTGACCTTTGAACTCGTTTCTGGTGATAGTAGTTTTTAAAGCAGTTAGACTGGTTGCTCTCTGACTTTCATTTCATCAACATTTTTATCATCGTTGGTTTTTAAGTCAAAACCAATAGAAAGTCTTCTTTTCATGCCTTGTAGAAGAATTTACACTTCAGCATTGTAATGCTAACTCCAGTAATTAAATTCCTTGTGCAGATTGTAATATGTAATATATGTATTATATCACAATTTCAGTGTATCTTTTGTAGTTACAAACTAAATGTTGAGAAGAAAAAGGAACCATTCGATAATACCGCTTTTGGTCACAAATCACATCAGTGAATGGTCTTTAACTGATAGAAGGGAACATGCTGCACTGCAGAGGTTATGTATCAAATAATTCATGTAATAATAATAATAGAACAACATTTACTTCCTTAGTTAATGTATTTTTCAATTCTGCAGCTATATTTTTGTCAGTAAAAAAGCATTAATATAATGCATGCAAATTACCACCATGTTTTTAAGTTGGTTGTTAATCAGCTGACACTGAAGTCTTTTCTCCAGTTACAGCTGGTTAGACTACGGTACATTCATTTCTTTTTTAATTGTTTTCTGATTTGTTTTAACCATAGACTCAATAAACATGATTTTCTTCCTTTGGCATCATGAAACAAAGACTGTACAATATCCAAACAGATCATCTGAGAATCATGATGCATCTCATGGTTTTATTGGGCCAAACAAAACCTAACCAACTAGGCCTGAGCTGTGGACTGATTGGAAGGAGAGGTTTCCTAACAGGGCTCACTACAACTGAACATCTAGAATGTATTCTTGACTGATGTTGGAATCACCCATCATTAAAACAACTAATCAGGTGAAGTAGAGTATTGTCCGGCCTTAAAGAAAGGTAAGGAGGTGATCTGGAGAGCTGGCAGACTGGTACATACCGAAAATCTTAACTTGGGCTAGAGGCAAAAACTTTTGTTTTATTCACAACCTCCTTGTGGTTTTTTCCAAGGTTCTCATTTAGATTCCAGAGTTATATAACAATTATGCCATATGTGCTCAGACAACACCACAGGGGGGAAAAAAGGACAAAAATAAAAATAAAGCACTACAAACAATACCAACTAATCTCCTAAAATAAGCTAATCTCTTGTTTGGTTATCCAGAGGCCTGGTCACAGAGCAGCTGTCTAACTGACCAGGAGTGACCTACATAGCAGACAGAAAAACAAAGAGGAAACCAGCTTAAATGAGCTTTAATTGGATTCTTGTAAATAGGTATGAAAACAGTGGGTACCAAAGACTTCTTAATATTTATTGCTGGCCTATTTTCCTTATTTATAATATTTATGGTACAGTGGGGAAAATAAGTATGTGATACATCACACATTATTTCAAGTTTCCCCTCTCATTAACAATGGAGACATGTTCAGTTTTCATCCTAGGTACACCTCAACTGTGAGAAACAGAATCTAAAGAAGAAAGACAATGTATGATTTTTAAATATTTAATTAGCATTTTATTGCATGAAATAAGCAATATGATCAAATAGAAAATTAGAACTTAATATTTGGTGCCCTAGCTGTGTGTTTGGGGTCATCATCGTCATGCAGGAAGACCTATCCATGACCCATCTTCAATCCTCCTACTGAGGGAAGAAGGTAGTTGTCCAAAAGCTCAGGGTAAATGGCCCCATCCATCCTGTCCTCAATATGGCCTTTTACAGAAAAGCTCCCCCAAAACATGATGTGCCCTCCTCCCTTTTAATCTGACCAGGTCCTCCCATGTAGTTCTGGGCTGATCCATCACCTTTCTCATGATCATTTATACTCCACGAGCAGAAATCTTGATGGAGCCCCAGTCTGAGGGAGACTGACAGTCATCTTGAGTTCCTTCTGTTTTCTAATAATTGCACCAACAGTTCTTTCCTTTTCTCCAAGCTGGTTGCCAATTGTCCTGTAATAACATCCCAGCCTTGTGCAGGTCTACAAATGTGTCCCTAGTGTACTTAAACAGCTCTTTGGTCTCACCCATGGTGGACAGTTTGTAGTGTGACTGATTGAGTGTGTGGACAGGTGTCTTTTAAACAGGTAATGAGTGGAGGATAGGGGGGCTTCTTAAAGAGAAACTCATCCCCAACTCCCTCCCTTTCCTTTTTTTCCTCTGGTGAAGGAGGTGGAGAGAAATCCTCCACCTCAAAAGATCTGAGACAAAGGAGCTCACATTGCTCTCCATCTTTCTTGCTGTCTGTGTCTGCCACTGCAGCAGTGCTGCTTTCAACATGTCAATCACAGCCCAGACCCCACCCAGACCCCACCCAGCCGTCTCCCCTTCCGAGCGTTCGCTGGTCCACCAGACAACATCTCCTTTTGGTGCATTTTTCAAACAGGAAATGTGGGTGGAGTAAAACTCTGGTAGGGGAGTGGGCAGCTCTTTAAAGACCAACAAATCTGTGAGAGATAGAATTCTTGTTGGTTGCTATGTGATCAAATACTTATTTTATGCCATAAAGTGTAAAATAATTATTTAAAAGTCATACAGTGTGATTTTCTTTTAGATTCCGTCTCCGACAGCTAAGGTCCACTTATGATGGAAATTTAAGACCTCTCCATTTTTTGTGGATGAGAAAACTTGAAACATCGGTGGGTTATCAAGTATTTTCTCCACTGTATATCCAGTCACAACATTTTTTGCAAGATATTTACTTTAGTTTCACCAGTGTAGATTACATCAGAGCTTAGTTTGGACCTAACACGTACACCCACCCTGGGCAATGGAATCACCAAATCCAGGGGAAACTTATTCAGGATGGACTGACAACAGATTCCCTCTGATCAGCTTCAGAGGTGGTCTGGAACATATTTACCCATCATTGTAAAGTAGAGTGACTGCAACCCATCCTGTACGCTCTCTTAGAACTGTAGAACAAGTCGCCCCACCCCCCAGTCGTCATTGCATATTTTGCATCCTGAATAAACGAGTGAAAGTGTATGATCATAAGAAGAAATGCCATGGTGCATTCCATTTCTACTTGAAAGTGGAAATGTTGATATTCTGAGTCGGAAAGCTAACTGGGAATACCAGAAATGTCAGAGATACCTCACTAATCCCAAGTCATAACCCAATATGACTGTTGCGTATGTGAAAGGTGATAACAGTGGTTATTATCACCTGCTTATTTGTATTTTGACAGTTTGTATCTCAGTAAACAAGTCAATAGAGAGTAATGACCCACATCTGTTTCTAAACATTGTTACAGTATTTACATGTACAAAATGCTGAGACAGACTTTGTCATCATCTTCAGTTAGGAATAGTAGTTAACCTGATTACTAGTCATAACAATTGCTGGTTTTCCAATTTTAAGTTGGGTGAGATGTCATTCCATACTTTAGTTCTGACATTAGAAAAATGCATCACATCTAAACGAGGCCTAATGGTGGATTAGATTTGGAATCAAAATTTATTATTTCTGAGATCTACTCCCTAAAATCAGACTTCCAACTTGGCAGACGTTTAATTAGTCGGTATACGGTACAGCTTTTATTCTTACCGATACTGCTCGCTCTGGAGAAGAATTCAGGTTAAATGTCTCACTTTGTCTCAGGGAGGAATGTCCTATTGAAACGATGAGAATGTTAGATTCTAAAGTCGATGTGACCTTCTGGTTTAAGAAGGTCACATCGACTCTCTCTCTCTGGAATAGTTACATGTCACGTTCAGTTCCAGCATTTAGAACTCCATTGTTCTCTTCGTCTTGATCCTACACAGAATACAGATCCTGTACTGTGTAACAAAACTGAAGGAAATTTACTTTGAACTTTGCTAACATACATGTAGCCAGTAGAATAGTAGCCAGAAGGCTAACAACAGACCAGTGGATTACTATTTCCTATGCAGAGACCAAACAACACCCAACAAAGACCACCACGTTACCTGAACGCATCATGCTTGTCAGCTCGCTCTCTCTCTCTCTCTGCTAATAATCTTACAGCCTAAACAAAGTAGCGTCCTGTTGACTAGGACTTCACTATGTTAGAAGAAGGAGAAGGTTTATTTAGGTCGGAACCTGGCGTAACTACGACAACAGGTTAGTCACCGAGCTAGAAGCAGTACTGGCTTTCTGTCTGGGTTCAACTAACTTACAGTAAACTCTGGGAGTTTTCAGCCATTTTTCTACTTACACAACGCTTCTGGAAATGATCCAGGACACCATGACTTCTGCCTTTGTTGAGTGAAGATGTGTCAGAGCAGGAAGACAGCACCGACGTTAACGTCTATTGTCAGAAGTTCTTCAACAAAACTTCGATGATCAGATCCAGCAGGACTTCCCCATGTCAAAGAAGCTCAGGCGGCTAGTCCGTTAAAAAGCCCGTAGATCTATGTCACAGTCCGCTCCCTGTAGTCACACCCTGCTGATTAAATAAATACATATCCAGAAGAAGCACGCGTCGCTAGCTGGTTCTGACTCTTCTTCCCTGCCCAGTTCCTGACACCACGCCAGTACAGATGGCTGCCAGAGATTCTGACGTAAACAGGAAGACAACACGTTTCCATGCGTACAATTGGCTGGTGCGACCTGTTGATAAAGAACACACATCGCCATTGGCTGTCACTCTTTCTCTAGACTGTTATTGAAGGAAGACTATTTAAAGTTGAACTTTATGCGCTCTGATTGGTCGGATTTTCCTTGGCCTGGTCCAGCACAATTTTCAGCATTAATGCTTAAACGGACATTTATGAGGCACACAGTCATGATCAAATATTTTGTTCAGAATATAAATGTCGTATTCTGTAACTTTAGCATTTTTGGATACATTTCTGACATTTAAGTTTTATGACCAGAGCTGGAGTGTCAATAGAGTGCTGACATCTATTCAGAACACTGTACTCCTGCAGACTGAAACATGCTTTTGAAGTCATTTAGTTTAGATTTGGGGAGTTTCATTGTTAACATTGTCTCCTTCTGCTTTGTGATGCAATGCCCTGTCATGCTGCATAATGCAGACAAAAAACTGTCGCCGCTGCTGTGGCAGACAAGTATTAAACAATCTTACTCAGGTGTGCAAACCATTCAGGATCCATTGAATGACCTGAATACAGGAGGAGGACACACACACACACGGCACCATGCATCTGAGTACTGAGCTTGTCTCACCCAAACATAATCTCAGGATCAGAAGTGGATAGTAACTAGGAGTAACTTTTTTTAGGGGGGGATACTTTTAGGAATACTTTAACTACACAGAACCTTTTACCTGAATATTTGGAAGTATTGCTACTCTTGAGTAAAATTCCAGGTTAATTTACCTACTGTAAGTAACTTCAATAAGGGATATCAAACATGTTTTAACCAAAACTACACTACACACAAACACAGTTTATGTCAAAGTGAGACTTCTCGTTTTTACACAAGCTTTGTTCCAATGTTATTTTCTATCTGCTGAGCGCTTTATTATTTACTGACACCACATATTGTCACTGGAAGTATTCTACCCTGTTTTAACTATATATAACTATATGTAATTATGTTACTTATTTCAGTGATTTCTTTTTATTTTAGTCTTCAAAATACATGAATTGCACAAAAAAATTATATTTTTTCCATCCGATGACATCAGTTACTCAATACTTTAGTAGCCTTTATACAAAATGCTTCTTTAACTCATGCTTGAGTAATTTCCTGGACAGCTACTTTATACTTTTACTTGAGTAAAAACATCTTAAAGTAGTGCTACCTTTACTTGAGTACAATTTTTGGGTACTCTACCCACCTCTGCACAGGATCGTAAAACCCCTTAGTAAATAGTAGTACACAGTGAATTTTATAAAGAAATATTAAAAGTATACTTTTAGGGTAATTTTAAGTTTACAAACGTATACATTCAAGTATCCCACAAGTACACTCCTCTCTATACTGCCATTGCAAAAGTTACTGTATGTACTTAATCCCAGTCGATGCCCCCCGTCCAACAGGGCCTACTTCCTTTTCTACTACTACTCTCCAGTTGTATTACAGTACATTCTGTTATTTCGACTGTTAACTTTGTTTTCTCTCAGTGTTTTTCTCTCCATAGAAGATATACCTGGTCTGGTATCCTGCTTGGCTGCAATGGCCTGTTGGACGGGGGGCATCGACTGGGATGATGCTCCCAGTAACTGAACATCCACTGTGTCCTGTTATCAACTTTTTACTTTCTGTAACATAGAAAGTTCTCTTATATCAGATCTTCTGTTCTTTCTGTGTCTCTGCTCTGTCTTCTCAAACCCCCAGACGGTCGTGGCAGATGGCCGCTCCTACTGAGCCTGGTTCTGTTGGAGGTTTCTTCCTGTTAAAGGGGAGTTTTTCCTCTCCACCGTCGCTACATGCTTGCTTAGTATGAGGGATTGCTGAAGGATTGCTGTGGTTGGAAAGTCTGCATCAACGGGGCCCAACCTCACGCCAATGACTGACGCAATATGCGGGGATTCCTTAAATATGAAAACTTTTTAACTGATTGGAATGTTTGTATAAATGTATTGAAAAGACTTCTTTTTCACCCTTCTTAGTTACCCCTCTGTGTTACTCCTTCCTTATGCATTTTCTGTTTAGGCTTACATCTTTGTTTTCATTCTGCTTTCCATCTCCAATCTTCCTGCTCTCTCTCTCTCTCACCTGCATCTGCTTTCCTTTAATTAGTTCTCTGGTTTTCTCCATCACTTCCACTCCTCAGTATATTTCATGCACTGTCCCTTCTTGTAGACGGCTTCATTGTTGTGCCTCCAGTCCAGTCTGTTGTCCAGGTGAACTCAGAGGTATTTATACTCCTCATCCACCTCCACTTCTCCCATTATGCAAACAGTGTTTGACTTAACTTTCTTCTGAAATCTACAATCATCTTTGTTTTGTTCACATTTAAGGTAACATGATTGTTCTCCCCATCTTAGATTCTGACATGTCTTCCAGTTTTGGTTCTTGTAAGTTTCCTGTTTGCTCAGTCATTAAAGAGAAGTAATCATGTTTGGGAGAATACCAATGATTTTATTTTTATTTATGAAGAATCCCATAAAGTCATCAATACTGAGAGCCAGAGGAATAGTTGGCTCAGAGCTATGACTCTTCACTATACCATTAAGAATACATACTGTTCATAAAAAGAAAACTTAAGTACACTAATTTTAATGTAAAATAAGTGTGTTCACAGTACATTTCTTCCACTTCTCCAATGATGGAAATAGCGTTTGACCTAACCCTGCTTCTCTTTAAATCTATCATCCTCTTTGTTCTGTTTATATTTAAGTTAAGGTGGTTATTTGCATATAATGATAGCTGCAAACCATTTTTTGAAGGTAACCATTCCAAACACAGCAGGACAATGATTTCAGGCACATCTTCCACTTTGTACATTTGACTTAAGACTGACTTCTTTTAGAAGGGACATTTCACCAGTGTTTATCATAGTGTACCAAACCAAGTTAGCTCATCATTTTTCCATCAATTCCCAAAAAAAATTCCATTAATTGTGTTTGACAAAGATCACCCACTGGACACCTAAAACACTAATCAGTAGACTACCTTGGCATTGCTCATTAAACCACATCAGTTCTCACAGTTTTCCAAACATAGCTCTTGGCACACACAAGTACCATCTGTGAGCCTCTGCATGCCCGGCTCAGTGTGCACTGTATATGCATTGGTGTGAGCAGGCTGTGGATAATTATTTCTGAACAATGTGCATGTGGGATCCATGAAGGCATGCTTGAGTAGATATGTTTATATAGAAATATATAGATGAGCATGCATGGAGGAGGAAGAGGGGTGTAGGTAGAGTGGGAGGGAGGGAGGGAGGTGAAAGGGGGTTTATTACTGCTTGTTATTCATGAAGGCAGGCGCTGTAGTGTGCAGCAGTATGAGGGAGATTCCCAGCGGAGTCTCTCTCTGGTCTCAGCCTGTGTGGGGACACCATCAGATGATCACAGTTGAAAATAACACACCTCCAAGCTGAGTCTCTGCTCAGATATAATCTCCATTCTGGTCAACACCTCAGAGAGCAGTAAAATCTAGAAGATGCAAACATTAGGAACTAAGCAGGGTTAGAATACAGGTCAACCTATGGTTTTAAACAAAAAACTGAATTAGGTAGGAAATATCAGATGGTTATTCAGTGGAATGGCAGTGGAACTGTTTTTTCATTATGTTACTGATGGCAAGTATTTTACCATTAAACACATTTTTAAGATATGAATGAATTCTGGAGTCTTTCTACATGGGGACTGTATGTTCTCCACGTACATGCGTGGGTTCTCTCCAGGTACTCCAGCTTCCTCTCAAAGTTCAAAAACATGACTGTTAATTGTTCTCTCTAAATTGTCCTTAGGTGTGTGTGTGTGTGTGCGTGCCCTGTGTCTCTCTGTTGCTATAGGATGGAGTGGAGACCCGTGCAGGGTGTGCCCCGCCTCTCGCACAATGACTCCCAAGCTACCTCAGAACCCTGCAAGGACAAGATGGTATAGATGGAAGGAATTCCGCCTAAAGGGTGAAAACAAAAACATCGTACTCAGCCAGAATTAAAAGGAATTCATTAAAATTTTGAGATTTCATGGCACCGATAGTCTTTATTAGTGATGTTACGATGTGTCCCGGGGCTACGAAGCATGTGTCGAGCAGTGGAGGGAGCGTTTCTACAAAGCGCGTATCGAGGCCTGCTTCATTTAGGGTAGGAGCCGAAAACGATGACGTCTGAAGCCCCGCTGCCCGGCTGTGCCTTAAGCGTTGCCTTAAGCGCTGGAAAACCTGGACAATGATACTGGTTTAATCCTGGAAACATGAAACGTGGGGTGTACACGCATGCTTGGAGGAAGTCTTACTCGTACTGCCACTGGGTTGATTACCTTGGTCACAGGAAATGGGCCCACAAAGCGAGGCGCCAGCTTGCGATTCTCCACTTTAAGAGGCAAGTCCCTTGTTGAGAGCCATACTCTTTGCCCAACCAAGTATCTCGGGGCCTGAGAACGATGACGATTGGCAGACCGAATGTAAACAGCAGATGTTCTGCACAGAGCGGCTCTGGCCCTTCTCCAAACTCTGTGAAAGCGTCGGATAGCCAAATGTGCCACAGGAACCAGGGTGGACTTCTCCTGTACAGAAAAAACAGGCGGCTGATATCCGTAAACAACATTGAATGGCGATAAACCTGTGGCACTTGATGGCAGCCCATTGATGGCATACTCAACCCAAGGAAGGTTCTGGGTCCGTAAATTTGTCTCTACCTCTCGGTTCATCCGCTCTGTTTGTCCATCCATCTGTGGATGGAAGCCAGAGGACAGACTTAGGTCGATTCCAAGTACAGAACAGAACTCACGCCAGAAGCGAGAGATGAACTGAGACCCCGGTCAGAGACAATATTGCGGGGAAAGCCATGGAGTCTGAATATTTCCTGGGTCATGACCTCTGCTAGTTCTGAAGCGGAGGGTAGCTTTTTGAGGGCGACTAGATGTACCATCTTAGAAAATCTGTCTACTATGGTTAGAAGAACAGTTTTACCCTGGGACGATGGCAGGCCAGTGACAAAGTCCATAGACAAGTGTGACCAAGGTCGATGAGGAATGGGCAGGGGCCTGAGGTAACCTGCAGGGGGTCGGCGTGAGGGCTTGACTTGAGAACAGACTGGACAAGCTGCAACAAATTCCTTTGTGTCCTTCCTGAGAGAAGGCCACCAGAAACTGGACTGAACTACTGACAAAGTCTTGGTGAGCCCAGGGTGGCAAAAGAGTTTAGTGCTATGGCAGAATTGGAGAACCCTTGAGATCATCGATTCTGGCACAAACAAACGGCCCTTAGGACAGTGAACAGGAGGAGGATGTGAAGCATAGCTTCTCTTGAGCAATCTCTCTATCCTATTTACTGCTAATCTGATCTTGGGGGGAAGAATGAAGTCAGGTGTTTCAGAGACAGGCGACTGTGAAGGAGACTGGACAAGTCTTGATAGGGCATCTGGCTTTATGTTCTTAATTCCAGGACGATAGGACAAGGAGAAGTCAAACCTGCTGAAAAACACCTGGCCTGGCGTGGATTAAGGCGCTTAGCAGTCTTGAGAAATTCAAGATTCTTATGGTCAGTCCACACAGTGAAAGGATGTGTGGCCCCTTCTAACCAGTGTCTCCACTCCTCAAGGGCCAATTTAATTGCCAAGAGCTCATGATCTCCCGCATCATAATTATCCTCAGAGGGAGAGAGGCGGCGAGAAAAGAACGCACAAGGGTGCAACTTGGCATCGTCAGCATGCAGCTGAGACAACACAGCCCCTACCCCAGTGTCTGAGGCATCTACCTCAACGATAAAAGGTTTAGAAGGATCAGGGGATTGTAGCACTGGAGCAGAAGTGAACAAGACCTTCAATCTGTCAAAACTTCTCTGGACAACAGGGGACCAGATAAACCGAACCTTGGAGGAGGTGAGTCTATGGAGAGGGGCTGCGACGAAACTGTAGCCTTTAATGAAACGTCGATAAAAATTTGCAAAGCCCAAGAATCGTTAAAGCTCCTTAACATTAGAAGGAACAGGCCACTTCAGTACAGCAGATACCTTGGATGGATCCATGCAGATTCTCTCGGGGGAAATAATGAAGCCAAGAAAAGACACAGAGGAACAGTGAAAATCACATTTCTCAGCCTTGACAAACAGATTATTCTGTAGTAGTCTGTGGAGGACCTCTCGAACATGCTTAACATGTGACACAGGTCTTTGGAGGAGACCAAGATGTCATGAAGATACACAAAAACCAATCTGTTTAGCATGTCTCTTAACACATCATTTACTAGGGCCTGAAAAACCGCAGGAGCATTAGTAAGCCCAAACGGCATTACTAAATATTCATAGTGGGCAGAAGGAGTATTGAACGCCGTCTTCCACTCGTCTCCATCCCTTATGCGAACAAGGTGATAACCATTTCGCAAGTCTAGTTTGGTAAAGACTGAGCTCCCCTGAAGGAGTTCAAAGGCAGACGACATGAGGGGCAGAGGGTACCGGTTCTTTACAGTAATCTCATTAAGGCCACGGTAGTCAATACATGGTCTTAATGACCCATCCTTTTTGCCAACAAAAAAAAAAAAAACACCCCCTGCGGGTGAAGAAGACCTTCTAATGAGGCCAGCCTTCAAAGAAGCAAAAATATGACTTTCCATTGCCTCTCTTTCTGGACCAGAAAGAGAATAAAGTCTACCCCCTGGAGGTGTGGTCCCAGGCAATAGATCAATCTGGCAATCATAGGGTCTATGAGGGGGCAGAGCAGTGGCCCTAGATTTATTAAAGACCTCATAGAGGTCATGGTATTCGTGAGGAACCTTTGACAAATCGGGGTATTCTGGAATATCCTCCTTAAAGTCACTTTGAGCAAGAGCCTCCTGCAGACAAATAGTGGGACAAGAAGAATCCCATGACTGGACCTCACCAGGGCTCCAATTAATGACAGGGTTGTGTTTAATCAGCCACGGATCACCCAAAATGACTGGGATATCAGGGAGTGAACCAGAAGGAAAGACATCACCTTACGATGATTTCCTGAAATTAACACAGAAACTGGTCTAGTACAATGGGTTACCTGGGCAATTTTGTGGCCATCAATGGCAAAAACGTCACGGGGGGTTTCCAGAAGGGTAACTGCTAGTAGAAGTTCATGAGCCAATCCTTCGTCCAGAAAATCTCCATCAGCTCCAGAATCTATAAAAACAGGGATCTCTCTTGCGACAGGAGAATCTGTAAATCTGATAGTACAGCTTCCCTGAGGGGTGTTTTTGGACTTAAAAATTGGGCTCAGTAAAGACCCCTGCTCCTTTACTGAGCCTGACCTTTTAGTGGGCAGCTTCTTGCCTGATGATCCTTCTCCCCACAGTAGAAACAGAGGCGGTTTCTAAATCTCCTCTCCCTTTCTTGTAAAGACAACTTGGTTCTTCCTAGCTGCATGGGTTCCTCAGAACCTTCAGATGACTGCATAGGTAATGATCGAGCCTGATCTCAAGGGCTGACCTGTACTGTGGCAATTCTCTTCTGCTTGGCAGTAAACAACCTCTCCCTCCCTCTCTCCCGAAGTCTTTGGTCGATCCGAGTACCTAGCTGTTCCAGTGCCAGAAGAGAGGTAAGGGGTCTCGGGTGGCTATCTCATCCTTGATCTCCTCAGACAGCCCCTATTAACACATCATATAATTCATCATTATTCCTACGACAACTTGACATTAGGGAGTGAAAGTTGATTATATAATCAGTCACTGGTCGTGAACCCTGTTTAAGAGAAAACAGTTTACGAGAAGCTTCTCTCTCAGGACGGATAGGATCAAAAACTCTCCTCATCTCCTCTGAGAATTCTGCAAAGCTGTAACAAGATCCAGAGTCATTCTCCCATTCAGAAGTCCCCCACTGCTTTGCCCTTCCGGAGAGTAGTGAGATGGTATAAGTCACCTTAGCCTGTTCTGAAGGAAATGAAGAGGGTTGGAGCTCAAAAAGCAGGGAACATTGTGTGATGAAAGGTCTGCACTGATCCGGGTCGCCATCAAAGCATTCTGGGGGCGGCAACTTGGGTTCGTTGAATAGGACACTGATGGAGGGGATGGAGGAAGGAGCTGCAGAAACAGGAGCAGAAGGATTAACAGGAGAATGGCGTTTACTTAGTTCTGATAGTCCATGTAATATTTCCTGCACGCTCCTCTCAAGGCCACCAATGGTATTCTCAACTTTAGCGCACCAGTCAGAAGTTGGTTGTGGGTCCATATTGCCAAGATCGTACTGTCAGGTTACTGTACTTCCTGAACCCAGTACACAACCAACGAGGCAGAGGAAGGTTTACACTTTTATTAATAAAGGAAAAACAAATGAGTCTTTGAACGAAAGTCTCTTTGGTTCCAGCTCTCAGGAAGCAGCAACTCATCCTCTCAGCAGATCTGGGTCAACCACCAGGAACACTTTAACCTTGGGACGGGGGAGGGCCAGAGGAAAGGGTCACAAACCCTCAGTCCAAAACAGCGTGGTCAGAAAAACAGTCCAGGGTCATGCACATGAAATCCATCCAGGGGAAGCAGACAAAAAACAAAAATCCGTTAAGCAAAGGCAGGTTCAGGGTCCAGGCAGAAGGTCAAAAACTCAGCAGAAGGCAAAAAACTACTCACAGTACCAGCAGGGTAAGTGCTGAAGCAGAGGAGGAGGACAGGCTGGGTCAATACACGGACCAAACAACATGAACAGTGGCTTAAAAGCTGTGGGAGGTAACAGACGATCTTGCACTGGCTCTGAGGGTGAGAGGCACTTAAGTAGAGACCTTGCAGGTGTAAGCAATCAGAGCCAGCAATGGGGAAGTGGGCGTGGCCAGAGAGAGTGAAGGGCAACAGCATGATCAGACAGGATGACTTGTGACAGGGATAGCTTACCCTTAGCTGGTGAAGGCAGTGCTCTCGCTCCCTCTCCCGGCATCTGCACTTGGTGTCTAAAAATAGAAAGGTAAGCGGTTGTGAGTGTAATAAACTTACCATTGACTGGTGAAGACAGTGCTTTCGCTCCCTCTCCCAGTGTCTCACTCCCCCTCTCCCAGTGTCTCACTCCTCCTTTTATTTTATTTATTTATTTTTTGTCAGCATGGATGGCAACCACTCCTGCTCATCCTGAATGGCTCCTCTGCAGGATGGCCATGATTTATGTCCCTCATGCCTTGGCCGCGGGCATCTGAAGAAGGGTCTTTCTGACGATCCCTGCATGAACTGCAGTATTATGCCTCGGGCAGTGAGGATTGCAAGGCTGACTGAGGTGGGGCGACTGTTGGACCCCACGTCGTCACCCGACTGGCTGGCCCCAGCCCAGCAACTGGGTTCAGCTCGGACTGGCCAATCTAAACGTCGGGCTGTTGAGACTGCAGGCCCCACCCCAGGGAAGAAGGCTAAGGGGTCCGGGCTTGCCTCCAGGGTGGACCAATTGACAATGGAGCTCGATGCTATGGAGTCCCTGTTCCTGGCCTTCCAGTCGGGCATGGGAGCAGAGCAGCCAGATGCTCTTGGTCTTCCGGTAGCCTCCTTGGGGTTGGAAGGTGATGTGCTTTCCATAGCAGCATCAGCCGCCCAGTTTGGGGATGTGGTCCCACAGGAGGAGGCCACCCATCTAAGCTCCGCGGTCGGCTCCCATTCTTTGGCCAATAGTTCTACTGGTGGTGTTGGGGACTGTTCCCTGGGAGCCACCATTCGTATGGCTCTAACACGCCTGCAGTTAGATGTGCCACAGGCTCAGCCAGCTCTGGCCAGTCCTTTCTTCAGGCGTGTCCCAGCCCCTGTCAACGTTACTGTGTCTCCATCGGCGGAGTATCTGAGGGAGTTGCAGGCATGCTGGAGAGATTCTAGGGCCCTCTCTCATCATACCTCCAACGGCCGGACCCTGGCAGCCATGCAGGATGCACATAAGTTTGGCCTGGACCGCATGCCAGCAGTGGAGCCGACTATAGCTGCTCTAATTGTCTCACCTGATGAGGCTCTGAGACCGGACGCTAGGTGTCCTCGTCCCCAGTGCCGGGCTACAGATGACCTTCTTTCCAAGGCCTATGATGCAGCGGCACGCATGGGACGCATGGGTAACTCCATGTCCCACCTGATGCTTGCTCTGTCAGCATCCCTGCAGGAGGCTGAACTGGATGCTTCTGTCTATGACTTCAGTGATGCTTCCCTACAGGCATTTGCACTGATGTCTAGAGAGTTGGGGCGGTTAATGTCTACTCTTGTTCAGGCTCGCCACCAGGTCTGGTTGACACAATCCCATCTCACTGAGGCCTGCAGGAGAACCCTCCGCAGTGTTCCGGTAGAGCCGGGCGACTGTTTGGTTCCGCGGCTCTGGAAGCGCTTGAGCGCACGGTCCAAGCCGGAAGGACTCGACAGCAGCTCTCCGGGCTTCAGAGGAGTGTGCCTCCTCCTAATAGGCCTAGGGGTCCTCCAGCTGTCCCACAGCGCAGCTCTCATCCACAGGCTTATGCCAGGGGCTACATTAGGCCTCAGCACATACGGCCACAGCCTGCTCAGTGGCAGGCGCAGACCTTTCGGGCACCCGAGGAACTGCCCTCTGGGCAGCCTCGCCCCTCATACGCTGCCCGTCGTACCCCCAGAGCCTTTAGAGGTCGGGGGGCTCGGCGTTGAGGCCCGGGGGCTGGCCGTCGGCTGTTTTTCCCAGCAGCAGCTCAGCTATTGGGCTGCTTCTACCAGGGACCCGTGGGTGCTTTCCACCCTGACCCACGGGTACAAACTTCAGTTCCGACGCCGGCCCCCAACCTGTGGCCGGGTCAAGATGACCATCATACGTGATCCGGCAAAAGCCCAATCCCTCGCCCAGGAGTTGTCTGCCCTCCTGGACAAGGGTGCCATCAAACCAGTAGATCCTCTATTGCACCCCAGGGGGTTCTACTCGACTTACTTTCTGGTAGCAAAGAAAGATGGTGGACTCTGCCCTTTCCTTGACCTGAGGGGTCTCAACAGGTTCCTTAAGGTCCTGAGGTTCCACATGCTAACCACTGCAGAGGTTCTGCGTACGGTTGCCAGAGTGGAGTGGTTTACGTCAGTAGACCTGAAGGATGCCTACTTTCACGTCCCTATAGCGCCACACAATCAGCAGTTTCTGTGGTTTGCTTTTCAGGGGCATCATTTCCAGTTCAGGGTGCTCCCATTCGGTCTCTCCCTTTCCCCTCTGGTGTTCACCAGGTGTGTGACGGCGCCCCGCTCGCACCTGTAGTCGCGGGGCATGAAGATCCTGCCACATCTAGACGACTGGCTCTTCTGTGCACCATCCCAGTCTCAGGTGGCCCTGTCGTCTCTCCCATGTGGCCCGCCCGGGCCTCCGGGTGAATTTCATGCAGAGTTGCCTGGTTCCGTCGCAGAGCACAGTCTTTCTCGGGGTTACTCTCAATGCAGTCACCATGAAGGCTTGCCCGTCACCACAGCGGGTGGACGACATCCTCCGCCTCCTCCTGTTTCAGGACGGCAGGCAGTTGCGCTTTGTGGAGTTTTTGTGCCTCCTAGGGAAACTGATGGCTCCTGCTACTGTGGTTCCTCTAGGACTGCTGTCGCTGCGTCCCCTCCAGAGGTGGGTGCAAACTTTTCATCTGGATGCTAAGTGGCACCGGCACAGGAGACTCAAGGTGTCACACCGTTGCCTTGTTGCTCTGGCCCCGTGGAGGGAGAGGTTGTTTCTCCTCCAGGGCATGCCCATGGGTTCCGTTGCATCCCGTCGGGAAACCATCACAACAGACGCCTCCCTCTCAGGCTGGGGTGCTGTGTGGCAGAACCGGACAGCTCAGGGGCTGTGGTCTGCACGAGACCGCTCACAGCATATCAATGTTCTGGTGTTGTGGGATGTGTACAGGGCATTGCAGGTTTTTCTTCCCTTCTTGGGAGGCCGGCATGTCCTTGTGCGGTCAGACAATGTCTCGACAGTCTCTCACATAAACCGCCAAGGGGGCACCAGGTCTGCACGGCTGTTGCAGGCATCCCAGGACCTCCTGCTATGGGCAGCACCACCCCTGGCCAGCTTGAGGGCAATGTACTTGCCTGGGGAACGGAATCAGGTGGCAGACTTACTCTCCCGTTGCAAGCCCCCACCGGGGGAGTGGCGCCTTCATCCGGAGGTGGTTCTCAACATCTGGGACATCTTCGGGAGGGCGGGGGTGGATCTCTTTGCCTCAGAGGAGTCAACCCATTGCCCCCTCTGGTTCTCCTAAACGCAGGAGAGCAGTCCTCTGGGCCAGGATGCTCTCGCCCACTATTGGCCAGAGGTTCTCCTCTATGCGTTTCCGCCAATCCCTCTGATTTTTCCAATGCTACAGAGGGTCCTCCATCAGGGTCACAGGCTTCTGTTGGTAGCCCCCTTCTGGCCGGGAAGAACGTGGTTTCCACTACTGTACAAGCTCTGCAGCAGTCCACCGTGGCGCCTCCCCAACAGGAGGGATCTCCTGTCTCAGTTACGGGGCCAGATCTGGCATCCCGACCCTCTCCGCCTGCAGCTGTGGGTTGACCCACAGCTGATTGAGTGTTCAGATAGTGTCTGCAATACCATATTAAATGCGAGGGCGCCTTCCACCCGGGCGCAGTATAAGAATAGGTGGCGGCTGTTTGTTGCATGGTGTTCAACCGAGGGTGAGGACCCTGTGCTCTGTTCAGTTCCAAAGATTTTGGAGTTCCTCCAGTCACTCCTGGATGGCGGCAGGTCCCCTGCTACTCTGAGGGTATATGTGGCAGCCATTTCCTCTCAACACGCTTGGGTTGATAATAACACGGTGGGGTGTCAATGACTGGTGTCCCTTTTTCTGAAGGGCGCCCCCTACGAGTACAGCGCGCCCCAGCATGGGATCTGCACCTGGTGCTCGATGCTTTGTGTTTGCCCCCTTTTGAACCCCTGGCTCAGGCGGAGCTGAAGTGGGTCTCTACTAAAACTGCCTTTCTCCTTGCCATCACATCAGCGAAGCGTGTCGGGGAGCTCCATGCTTTGTCAGTGAGTGACTCATGTCTGAGGTGGAACCCCGATGGCTCGGGGTTACCCTATGGCCAAATTCAGCTTTTCTCCCGAAGGTTCTGTCGGCATCGACCCACAACCAACCTATCCACCTAGCACAATTTAATCCTCCAGGAGAGGAGGACAGATTACGTTTGCTGTGCCCTGTGCGGGCTCTGAGGGTCTATGTGGCTGTGTCTGCTAGTATCAGACAGTCGGACCAGCTCTTCCTCTGCTATGGTGGTCCTAGGAGGGGCTGCACTCTCTCCAAGCAGCGGTTGTCTCATTGGGTGGTGGACGTCATCACCCAGGCATATAGAGGGGGTGGGCGCCCCCTGCCATCCGGGATGAGGTGCCACTCTGCCAGGGCTGTCTCCACATCATGGGCGGCCTTGCGCGGCGTGCCCCTGGAAGACATGTGTGCGGCAGCATCATGGGCATCGCCAAGTACTTTCTCCAGGTTTTACCGGGTGAATGTTGCCACTCCCCATCCGTTGGGAGTGGTCCTGGTGCCGGACTCTGCGAGTTCCTCCCAATGAGGTATGTGCAGGAATTCTTTGTGTCTTTTCTGGGATAGGTCATTCAGTGCTTAAGGCACCACCTCTGGCGGTCAGTAGGGATGAAATAGAACGAAAGCTACGTATGTAACTACGGTTGTATGAATCCCGGGTGACCGCCAGAGCGTTCTGTCACTCAGAATCCTTGTGCACTCGCGAGAAGATTTTGTAGGAACAGATCCTCTGATGTCACCGGAAGATATAGCGTCTCCGTGGTCCTCAGGGGTCACATGTGACATTGTTGGTATAAACACTCGACCTGCGCATGCGCGAGATGGATCATTCAGTGCTTAAGGCACCGCCTCTGGCGGTCATCCGGGATTCTTCGAACCGTAGTTACATACGTAACTTTCGTTTTAAAGGACCCAAATGCAGCAAAAGCACAAAATAAGAATAATTTAATGACAGCAAAACAAGGAACATGAACTTACAAAAACTTAGGCGGCTCCGAGGAACAGGAACCAGACTGGGATGTTTAACGACAGACCAGTGAGTTGTGACTGAATGAGAGCTGTATTTATACTGAGGAGGGAATGAGGAAGTGACAGAGAAGACCAAGGATCAATTAGTGAGAAGCAGATGCAGGTGAGGGCAATTAGTGAAACTGGGTCAGGGGTGTCACAAAAAGCAGAGTGGCAGGGAGACAACAGGAAAGGGAAGAATGGCAAGGGAAACAGAAAACTATCTTAAATAAGAAACTAGAAACTAACTAAAGATAATATGTCTAAGGAGGAATCTAAGGGGAACTTAAGGAAACGCTGGAGAACAGAAGAAAGAAAGAAATTAGGAAACTATCTAAAGGGAAATAAACTAAGGAAACACAAATAAGAAGGAGGACACAAATAAAAGGTGAAAACATCTAAGAGCATGAAGGGAATATGAAAACAAGGAAGTGCCATAAAATAAATACCAAAGAATACATAAAAATGATAATTAAACCGAATAAGGAAAAGAACTAACTTCAAACACAAAACCTAAGACCTATGACACACTATGCAAACAGGAAAGGAGCAGAGAGAGAAAAAGGAAAAGACATGGAGCAAAGGTCTGTTGTCAGGAGTTGAACCCCAGACAGCTACCGAGGACCGATATTTGTGGGACACCCACTCGACTATTATAGCACACAGAGGGATTTGTTTTATAGCTCTTGAAAAAGTTTGCTGTTGCGCAGATTAGGGGTCAGGCTCTTTCACCTCTGTTTTTAAACATGGATCAAATGTATGTCAGTGCTGTTGATTTTGACCTTTCATATCCAGGGCTTCATTGGTCCCTGCCCACTTCAGTCTACCAGCTGGACTTTTTTATGTAGCTACAATGAACTCTTAGTTTTACCGTTAAAATGACTTCCTCTTCATAAGATTCACAACAGTTTTTCTGACCTTCCAAACTCTTGTTGTACTGCATTGATGCTATAAAAAAACTAAATGTGACTGAGGTCAGAGTTGATATTCTGCATCTCCACAAGGATTACGTTCCATGCCATAAATAAAATCCAGATTTGGTAATACAATATACAGTACAACCCAAATTCTCTGTCATCCCTGCTGCCATAATACACAAACTAAAGGCCTTACCACTCCCTCATGATAACAGCCTGTCCTGAAAGTCTGAACTGTGGAGATGCCATGCTGTGTTTGAAGACACAGACCAAACCAAAGATTCCATTGCAGGACAGGTTTCATCACCCTGTTGGGATTTGTTTGATAAATGTCTTTGTTTGCATTATACCTTATGTTAAGTTGTGAAACACTGTTATTCAAATCTTAGATGTCTGCTTTTGCTAACTTTTCACCACCTTTTCTTTGAATTAATGCTATAATTGCTGATCTATGGAACCTCCTGTGTCCAGAATCGATTCGAAAATGGAAATCTATACAGCTGTTCCATCCTAAAGGTCACCTCTTGCAAGCAGCTGTTTTCTTAACCATCACTGGCAGATGCTAAACCATATGCCTAGAAAGTAACCCTGTTTCTCAAAGTGAGATGAACATAGGTGTCATAAGCGGGAGAGGACATTGGGCCGAGTGCAGATGAACCATTCAAGGAAACGCCATCAAAGGAGCCATCTGCACCGGCAGCAGTACATCAACAGCAGCAGCCCAGGCACTGACACAGGGCGCCCAGAGGAGGCAAGGCCAAGACCCCCACCTCCACCCAAGCTCCACCTGGAGACCACCCAGGCAGCTACAGCGGACCACCGCTCCTGGGGAAGAGTGCTCCCACAGAGGAAACACTGGAAGGAAGATTAAAATAACAAGTTAAAATATAAAAATAAGTAGTAAATTAATGTGATAAGATTAAATAGTAAAAGACTGATACAATTTAATCAACGCAAACATACAGAGCAATTAAACAGACAATAATAAATAGTAATCAGTTAAGAGCCTGCTCTCGAAAACATGAACGTTCTCTGCGACCCTGAGGTTCTCCAGCAGCCTGTTCCAGAGGTGAGGGCCATATTAATAGAAAGACGCCTCACCATGAGTGTGTGTCCTGACTTTTGGGATGACAAGGAGACGGCTGCCAGAGGAGCGCAGAGACCACGAAGGTTCATAGGATAAGAGCAGTTCAGAGAGATAAGAAGGCCCAAGACCATTAAGACACTTAAACACCATTAAAAAAACCTTAAAAATCAATCCTAAAACATACGGGGAGCCAATGCAGTGAGTTTAAGACAGGTGTGATGTGCTCCCGCCTCCTGGTCTTCGTCAGGACACGTGCTGCTGAATTTTGTAGTAGTGTAAGCCTGCAATATTCTTTTGTGAAGACCAGAAAGCAGGGCATTACAGTAGTCAGTTCTACTGGAGATAAAAGCATGCATCAGTGTCTCCATGTTGGCCCGACAGAGAATGGGGTGGACTCTTCTTTTAGTGTGGTGGTGAAGAAGGACCCAAATGTCGGCATGCTGTTGACAGGTTGAAGTATTACCAGTGTCTCTAAAAGAAACCAAAACTACATGAAAAGAAAAATAAACAGGTAACAAACTGGAAGCAACAAGGACCATAAAAATATCAAGGATTAAAAAAATCCCAAACAGATTCAGCAACAATGAAACATAACAGAAAAAGAATAAAGATATATTTACTAGGAAGTCTGATTAATGGGATGGAAACCAGATAAGACGGACTGGAGGTAAAGGAGCTCTTGAAAATTCTGAAACGGAAACGGCACATTTGTTAAAAAAAAAGGGGTGGGGGTGGGGGGGGGGGGGTTGATCTAATTGGATATAATTGGTCTAACAGTGGGGTAGAGGTGCAAATCAGTTTTTATTCAAATGACATCACATTGTACTGAAGAAATCTGAGAAATCAGTGATATTTTTACTGAATTTAATGTATTTGATCAAATTATCAGAGTACACGATCAGTTGCACTAAACACTATTTTATGCCTCTCTGCCATTTTTGCATATGATTGCAGTACCATGGTACCATTTTTGGCAGGTGAAGGATTTTACCTGTATTAGGCAAGTATATTTCTAAATCTTCTGTAATCTCTTAAATAAAGTCAATATTCTTGAAGTGAGCATTAAAGAGTTTTAGATCAAGTGTCTTCATCACTCTTCTATGTTTATATTCATGAGTCAAAAGAAATGGTTTACCTTATTGTTTGGTTGTTCAAATGTAAAATTAAAAAGAGAAATACAAAATCTGCTATTTTCTCTGTGGAACTAGAGCGGTACCAGAGATTATAAATGCATCAACCAACAACATCTCAACTTTGATTCACTGTCCCATAACTTGCAGACAAAAAGCCAACAGCACTAGTTAGTCATACTAGCAGCGTGTGGTAAAAAAAGTTATTTATTAAACTAACCCTAACCCTAAGGTTATTTATACAACACATAACTTTTCTCTTGGATCACTTTTTCTTTGATTGGTTCTAAATGGGAGCTGTCTGCTGGAGATAGGCTCCAGCTTCCCATGATCATGCAAGGATGGGTATTTATAGAAGATGGTTGGCTGGATGGATTGATCTGATAAATGCATCACAACTAAACATCTATTTTGTATATAATTTGTTGGTATAGTGAAAGTCATTGTCCAGTTGGAACACACTTTTTGGCTCATGCTTTAACATCCTGACCCAGGTACTAAAATGTTGCTTCAATATTTCCACATAATGTTTTCTCCTCATATTGTTATTTATTTTGTGAAGTGCACCAGTACTTCTTCCTGCAGCAAAACACCCCAACAACATGATTCTGCCACTCTTATACTTCATGGTTGGGATGGTGTTCTCAGGTTTGCAAGCTTTTGTCTTGTTCTTTCAAACGTACCAGTATTAATTGTCAATATGGTTTCAGTTTTAGTTTACTCAGACCACAGGACATGTCTACAAGGATTAAGGCAGTGTTTCTCAAACTATGGGGCGAGCCCCACTAGTGGGGTGCAGAGGTATTGCAGGTGGGGCGTTACATCAATGGGATTTAAATAGTTTTTCCCCCCTAGATTCTGTCGTTGTGAATGTTTCACTGCACTGTAAATTAAATCAACCAGCTCCCCCCTCTCACAAAATTAAACACACTCAAATAAATTAGCAATTGTGATCATCATTGTAAACAGAACCGGGACCTGGAACATCGGGCTGGGAGTTTGACGTTGGAATATATCGCAGCAGAACAAAACAAGCTGAAATAGCCGCATTATCAGTGATTCCATCTACAAAATGTACAAATATCTAAAAAGATCAGGGAACGTTTCAGAGTCAGAGAAGTCACACGGTCAACCATGAAGGAAATACAGGGATGAGTATCTTGCTCATTTTTTTTTCTTTTTTTCTTTTGTAGCTTTGTAAATTTGATAAAACTACAACTTTTATTTTCTCCAACTATGAGCTGAAGTTCTACATGTAGCAACTACTGACAGCATATATTTCTGAGCCGGTTTTATACCAGTGCCAACCCCTTTTTCCAACTAATTTATACCCTTAAAAACTTGTAGACTAACTCGGCTATTTAAATAAATTCAATTCAGTTTATTTATATGGCACCAATTCACAACAGATGTCTAAGGACTTATAAATTCGGCCATATTCCTAGAAAGAAGAGCTGCTCCATCCAAAGTGGGATGGATGCCGTCTCTCCAGATCAGACCAGGTTTTCCCCAAAATGTTCTCCAGTTATCAATGTAGCCCACATCGTTTGCAGGACACCACCCAGACAACCATTGATGGAATGACAGCATGCGGTTAAACATGTCGTCACTGGTCCGATCAGGCAGGGGACCAGAAAAGATTACAGAGTCGGACATTGTTTTGGCAAACTTACACACCGAAGCAACACTAATTTTAGTGACCTCCGATTGGCGTAACCGGGTGCCATTACTGCCAGCGTGAATAACAATCTTAGTGTATTTACGCTTATCTTTAGCCAGCAGTTTCAGGTAGGATTTGATGTCGCCCGTTCTGGCCCCTGGCAATCATTTGACTATGATCAATGGTGTCTCTAATGCCACGTTTCTGACTATGGAGCTGCCAATTACCAGGGTCGGCTTCTCAGCGGGTGTGTCGCTGAGCGGGGAAAATCTGTTAGAAACGTGGACCGGTTGGTGGTGGCCCGGGGGCTGGGTCCTACAACTATGCTTCCTACGTACAGTCACCCAGCCGGCCTGAGGTCCCGGCAGCGCGGGCTCTACCGGAGGACGGCTAGAGGGTTCTATCCTTGTTGGCTCCGCGCTGGCTAATGGGCTTCGACTATTTGCTGGTTTTTCAACAGCGCGGAGCCGTGCTTCTAATTCTGATACCCTCGCCTCCAAAGCAACCAAAATATTACATTTATTACAGTTACCATTATTACTAAAGGAGGCAGGGAAGTAACTAAACATCTGACAGAGAGAGCAAGAGAGAAGAGAAGAGTTAGAGACAGGAGAAAGAAGAGTAGCCATAGCCGCAATGAAGCTACGCTAACTGAGCTAGCGAGAAATAAAACACTTTAAAAATCAGGCGTGGTCACCATTCTGTTGGGGCGATAAAAGCATTGGGGGCTTGTGTATGCTCCTTTGTCCAAAGTGGGGAATGATAAAAAAAGTTTGAGAAACACTGGATTAAGGTGTTTTGTCCTTGAGTGAATTTGCAAATAGTAATCTGGCTTTTTCTTTTTCTTTTGGAAAAAAAGCTTCTTCCTCTCTGAGTGACATCTCAGCCCATGTTGGTACAGAACTTGTTTCACTGTAGATTAACAAAAGAGACTCTGGCACAGAAAGAAACTACAGACTCCTAAAGGAGTTCGAAGTCTTTTATTGTGGAGAGGTGTTTCTTTGTGGTCAGCAGACTGATACTCAGAGACTGGAAGGAAGGAGAGCAACAGTTCCAGGAAGCAGCAGTTTCAGGAAGCAGTGAGGAGATGTGAAATTGGCTGGAGAGTCGGAGCTTACTTGATTCCAGAGTTTGTAGATGCGGAGGTGTGTGTGCCTAATACCTGATCAGAGCGGACCTTGGCAGATTCAAAAAGATTTGAGTTGTGTATCTCTAGTGTCCTTAGTCTTTTCTGAGATGAGGTGTTGCTGCAGGCAGAGGGCGAACAGGCAGGTGAGTGTTTTCCAGGAGGAAGGTAGAGTCCAGTCAGATGATCCCAAGAAGGTGCTCTGAAGGGAGATCATGAGAGTCTGGAGCGAAGAGATAAAACAGGTGGTCGGCATTGAAGCCAACAAGGAAAAGTAGACTGTTTTATAAGAAGCAGTCTATCACATTAGACATTCAAATTCCCCACTAGATATAATCTCGTCACATCTCTTTTAGGAACTACTTCACATTATTGGGCCCCGGAATTCAGACTTGCTAAATGATTCCTAATCATTTGGCTCTTTACCAGCTGCTTCCAAACACCCTGTACTGTAAACTGTTATTAAGAAGAAAAATCTTGATGAAAATAATCTCTCTTTATATAGGCATCTACCTAAACTGCATTGAATGATTAGAATCTTGAAAAGGGTTGTCTTCAACCAACTCTAGACATTTTTAGATACTCATGGTGTTAGTGAAGAGTTTAAGTCTGGTTTTAAGGCCCACCATAGCATTGAGACTTTGCTTTTAAGAATTTTAATTATCTTTTATATGTTGACTCAGGGTGCTCGGTTGTTTAAGTTTTCTTTTATATCTAGCTGCAGCCTTTGTCACAGTTGATAACAATGTTCCTTTGTCTAGACTAGAACATAGTGGTCTAGAAGGCACTGTTATGGCATTGTTTTAATCTAATTTGTCTAAGAGAACTTTTCCTTCAATGTGAAAATCATACTCCCATAGATGACGTAACTGAGCAGTGTGTCTTGAAGTGTTTTAGATAACTCTTTTAAAATAGATAATCACGAAAATTTGTAAAGATATGTCAGATCTCTAAAGCAAAACCATTTCTGCAATCAGAAGTCTTTGGAAAACCTATTCATGCTTTCATCACCTGTAGATTGGACAACTGTAATTATCTTTATATTGGCATTGAAAAATCATCTCATCATCAGCTACAGTTGTTTCAAAATGTTGTAGAGTGTTTGTCGACTGGTGTCAGAAGTTAAGATAAAATCACTTCTGTTGTGGCTGATCAGTTAGGAGTGGCTGCCTTTAATGTCTGAAATGGTTTGAGACCCATATGTTTAACTAAACTGCTCAAACCATATAGCTTCAAAAGAGCATTGAGATTATCCAGCCAGATGGTTTTAACTCAGCCTACCTTTAAATTGAAGAGTAAAGTGGATTAGGCTTTTTCAGCCTGCAACTTGATATTCATACCGCAGAGTCCATACAGTCTTTTGCATCCTCTTGAAAAATACAATTTCATGCTGGCTTTTAATTCAAGTTTAGTTTGAGTCCCAACAGATGTTTTGTTTTGCTGTGTTGTCTGCTTGTTACGCTGTTTTAATTTATGATATATTTTCTGTATTTCATTAATTATACTTTGTTTTATCATAAGTAAAAAAAACCTCTAATGCCTTTTAATCTTGTAAAATACTTTGGTCAACTTAGTTGTTTTTAAATGTGCTATATAAAAAAATGGACAGTGACATTTAAATGGTGCATGTAAATATCTGATTTCAACTGTTAATGGGGAGAGAGTACATAAAGATAAACCAAAAACAACCAGAGGTGGGTAGAGCAGCCAAAAATTGGACTCAAGTAAAAATACGAAGTAGTCATCTAAAAGATTCCTTAAGTAAGAGTAAAAATGTATTTGGTAAAAAAGCTACTTTAGTAATGAGTACTTGTTTTGAGATCATAACATAATTTGATATTTATAAATTATGTAATTGGACAAACATATAAAGTTATGTGCAAATTCTACCATACCAACTTTATTTATATAGCACTCAAAACACCCACAGGACCAAAGTGCTGTACACAACACATATGACAACAGAATGAACAATAAAATCAATAAAACCTAAAATAAATATCACAGCCCAACATTAAAACAAGCATACAATCAAATGGGATGAAGAATCAAACTAATAATGTGATTAAATAATAAAAACAATTCAAAACTTTTTTTAAAGTCAACATCTCAGTTGGTGTCAAAGGCCAGAGAGAAGAGGTGGGTTTTAAGAAGCGATTTAAAAACAGACAGTAAAAAAAACAGACAGTGAACAAGCCTGTCTGATGTCCAAAGGAAGCTCATTCCACAAATTAGGAGCTGCTACAGCAAAAGCGTGGTCTCCGCTAAGCTTACGCTTCATCTTTGGGAGGGTGTGTATGGAAGTAGCAGCTCGCACAGGTAGGGCGCTACAAGGCCATTAAGATCTTTAAAAGCAAATAAAAGAATTTTTAAATGAATCCTAAAATGTACAGGCAGCTACTGCAGAGAGGATAAAACTGGGGAAATGTGTTAAAACTTTCATGTGCCTGTTAAGAGGCTGGCAGTAGCATTTTGGACTCTCTCAAGCGGAATGAAAGCCTGTCACACTTATTCCTTTATAAAGCCCGTTATAATCTAGCCAAGTTGTAAGAAAGGTGTGGAATTACTGTTTGAAAATACCTCTGGAAAAGAAGTGGCTTTACTTTAGCCAGCTGCCCTTAAATGAAAAAAGCTAGATTTTACAACTGACCTCATGTGATTTTCTAACTTTAATCCAGCATCCACTTTGACCCCAAGGTTAGTAACAGTTGGCCTAATGTACTGGGTCAAAGAAGGAGGGTCTCAGTGGACCTTCCAAAAACAATCACCTCAGTCTTTTTCTCATTGAACTTTAAAACGTTCTCGACCAACCAGGCTTTAATGTCATCCAGACATGAAAACAGGGTGATCTGAGATAGAGTCTGTTTTATATTTTTAGATATTTGAGTATCATCTCCACAAGAATGAAAAGATATCCCATACTTTCTAAAAATAGAACCAAAAAGGAGCAAGTACAATGTAAGCAGGAGGGGGCCCAAAACTGAGCCCTGCGGAACCCCACACTAGAGAGGGGCAGAGGAGGACACATGGTCACCAAGGCGAACGCAAAGTTTCAAAAAATAGAAATACATGACATAATTGCAAAATGACAAATTAGAGTAGAAAAATAAAACATTTTCCGAATTATTTTCAAAGTCAAACTAATTAAAACCAACACCTACATTAGCTAATGTAGCCTATATATGTTAGACCAGGTAAGGTACCCCCACTTGACCTCCAAATGGTACAACAGCCTCAGCAGATAGAAAATAATGTTAAAACGATGAAGCTTGTATAGAAACAAGAGGTCTCCCCTCAACATAAACTGTGTGTGAGTCTCATGCATTTTTGGTTAAAACAAGCATTCCGTTTCATTCAGTAGTTACTCGCTGTGGGTAGAGTAGCCAGAAACGTTAAACAAGTAAGAGTACTTCATAAAATATTACTTGAGTAAAAGTAAAAAGTACGGTCTAGTAAAACTACTCCAAAACAATTTTTTTTTTCAAGAAGTAACTCAACGAAATGCAAATAGTTACTACCTGCCTCTGAAAACAGCCTAGGGACTAGTAAATTGGGTGAATAAATAAAGCACTGTTTACTTGATACTGTCAGGTTAAGTTACAAGTCCAAGTTGCAATTTATGTCAAGATGTAAGTTAACATTGTTGACATAAGAGCTGTGACAGTTTGTTTTTTATGACCCAGTTATTCACATTTTTTCCAAATCAGTTGTATTAAGCGCCGTTCTTGTTTATACTAATAATAAAGGATTAATGTCCGACAGCAGCAGCCCTGGCTGTACAACAGATTCTCGGTCCATTGTAAGCTGATAGGGTTATTGGCTCCGGTACAAGAACGAACATTTGTCGTTGTGCCTTTGCAAAAATAGCTCCAGAGTGACGAGAGCGTGGCTGTGCGGAGGGATAAAATGGTTCTGCGGTCTTGTGAATGCTTCGGGAAGCAGCGGAGAAATACGAGCATGGATTTGGTGCGGTTCAGTGTTCCACTGTTTTTTTCACCCTCAAAGAGAAGAGACCGACGCTCGAGCGGGTGGAGATTGCTATTCATTTAAATCCCCAGGGTCGGGTTTTACTAGCGAACAACTTTCCATATCCTTTTCCTCTCTTTCTTTGGATTCTTAGTGGCCACTTTAATGTCATAAATGACACGTCTGTGAGGTCGTCCTTGTTGGGAAGTTTTCCGAGGGGTTTTCGACCAGCAAAAGGCCATGGCAGTCGAGGCTCGGCCGGAGCTGGTCGGAAAGCGGTTTCTCTGTGTCAGCGGGGACGAGCCACCTGAAATCGGCGATATTGTTCGGTTGCCATGGAGGTCCGGGGTAATACGAGCCGTCAGCAACCGTGACAGCGCCAATTCCGAGCTGACGGTAAGGAATGTGGGGATTTTTTTCTTCTCCTGCCCTTTGGTAGAGTACATGATTCCCGAATGGGAAAATGTTGTTTGTTGGCTAACCAGCGAGGTACTCTAGCTGGATTACCAGGCTGAATGTTTTTTTTTCTCGCTTTGTTACGATAGATACTAGAGCCAAGACTATACACCTTGTTTCCCTAGTGTTATGTGTATTTTCCCTGCTATGTGTGTTGATTTGACTGTTACTGTGACTACACAAGAAGCCAGTCAGACTGCCAGCGGGGGGTTAGGGAAAGCAAACGGCTAGCTTCGAACAGACAAACAGTTATCTGCATATTTACATGGAAGTCCTCAGAGTTTTTCAGCCTGTTTTTCTGTGGGCAAACCAAAGCCATGTGTTCCCATACTTGGTTCATGCAAAGAGGCTTTAAACCGCAGCGGGCGGGCTATCAGGTGGTGGGTGTATGATCAATTAGTGCAGCCAAACAGCTGGCAGGTCTGCTTGGTTCTACATTTGTTTAAACATGTGGAGGAATGTTACTCCCCGGCAGCTAAATGTTTTAATCTGCTGTAAGTGTACAGCAAATCAGCTGATGGAGGTGAGCTTAGCTTTTCAGTGTTTCTCTCACCTTACAGACTTAAGGTTGAACTAATCCTTATTAGCTCTTGGTTACACAGTGTTAGAAATTTATTCATTTGTTTAATTGTTAATTTCCCCCCTTCTGACTGCTCTAAGAATAAGGCCACAGTGTTGGAAAGAACCACATCTATCTATCTATCTTATCTATCTATCGGTTTGCTGTTGCTTGATTGACTCATTATGTGGAGGATTTGAAAGAGAACATGATGCCAAATGATGTTCCACTGAGCAGCAGCAGGAATCTGTTTTTGTGTTTTAGATGTAATTATAAAAAGATGCATTTTAATAACTGGTGCGAAAGACTGCAAAACAACTACAGAGGGAAAATCTATGGCTTGCCAAGACTAGGTACACACTGTACAGTATGGCTATGCTCAGTTTTCTTTTGTTCCCAGACACCTTCTGTCTGCCTGGGCAGAGCCTAGCTCAGATCTGATCAGATCAGATCTGATCAGATCGGTTCACATATTGTCTTTGTGTGCATGTTTTGCTGATTGATTATAGTCACTCAGCATGTTTTACATCTTCAAATGGAAATCATCTGTTACTGACAGCTTTGTGCTCAACTTATTCTTTGTGTCTGAAATAATGGGTAAGACATCAACCATAGTTCGTTTCTTGTGTGTCCACCAGTGTTCATTAAAGCTTCAACGTAGGCCAGCGTATACATCACAAAGTCTTCTGTTTTATTATTCAGTACTTCTGCAGCTTTCTAAATGAAATGGTGTGAAACAGATTTTTAGAGGCTCAGGATCAGAGCTTTATTATTTTGAATTCAGATCATATTATAATTCATGTTTTGTTTTTACATGCAACATGGGGAGTAGCATAACTTCATGAATTCATTAGTGTTACATTGCTTAACACGTTTCGTTACAGTGATAATTCATTGAACTAGCATACGATCCAGGATGTTGCCTGGTGGTTGGGATTAAGGCAGAAGTAGTAGCCTACTCTGGTTTAATCCATATTATAGTGTTTAGTCTGATTAGCCAGAGGTTTAAAAGGCTGAGTGATTACACTGGTTAAAACATTGGTGTGTGTGAATTCAAGCTGTCAGCTTTCTGTCAACTATTTGTCATCCGATTATCAATGATATGATTATATTCCACATGCTTTCCAACCATATCTAGTTCACAGTTCTATAACATATCTAAAGAAAGAGGAGGTCAAAATAATAAGGCTTAACTCGCCATTATGTATGCTTTATATGTTTTTGACCTAAAAATATGATTTTGGCATTTCGTTTTGGTGATAAAACAACAGATTTATATCTGTGTGTGTTTGTAGCATGTTTGTCTTTGTGACGTAGATTTCTGGGGCATCTCTAAAATAAATCCAGAATAGACAGAGGGACGCTACATCAAGATTAGGACATGTGATAAATTCTGATCAGTTTGTTTATATTCACACTATTTCTTAATTTTCTGATAAAAACTCAGCAGAAGTACAACGTTTCTGCATATTTCCAACAGAAAAATTAAATTAAACTTAAATAAAAATAGTTTTATGCATATGCTAATGAAAAAATATCCAAACCCATACATCTCATTATGCTAGCAATAGGGTTTCCATATGTGGTAATGTTGAGGATTTTCACCATCAGGCTAATAATGCGTTTACAAAACATGTTTTTGACATACTAAACTCTGTCCAAACTCAAATTCTAGATTTGTGCTAATTTTTGTATGTATTTGTTTGTTTTGTGGTTCGAAAAAATGCTAGAAGATATTTTATTAAGTATTAAAAACTAAACTTATCGATTTAAAATAAGTGACCAACAAATGTAGTGCATTACTTTACAACTCTAGCATCCAAGTATGTTTAGGAGATGAATATAAACACTGACCCATGGTTGTCACACTTTACAATTGAATGCTTGTTATGTAATAGGGGTGTGCCCATTCACCATAAATCAATTAATTGCGATTTGAAACGGCAAAATCAATGGCGATTCAAAAGTGTTGAAAAATGTATTATTTTTCATTATATGCTGTCCTCCCTGAGTTGCAGCTCATGTTTACCAGACCTAGTCAGTCCGAGTAGAGCTTTTAGTGTGAAACATGAAGGAAATGTCCTTCATTCCATCCTGGTGGCGGAGAGCAGCGTACTCATAGCTGGTAGATTAGTTTCTGACAGCGAAAAAACTAAGAATGGACTATTCTTAGCCTGACTCTTGCAAAGCCTGCCCGACCAATCAGAGCGTCTCACTATAGCGACGTCACTACAGTGAGACGCTCTGATTGGTTGATGCTCAGGGGACAGCGGTTGAAAGTTTAGCCAGCTGAACCTCTGCACCTCTCACTTTTGCCCCCTCTGATGGCCCCCTCTGACGGCTCCTGATGCCCCCTCTGATGGCCCCCTCTGATGGCCCCCTCTGACGGCTCCTGATGCCCCCTCTGATGGCCCCCTCTGATGGCCCCCTCTGATGGCCCCCTCTGACGGCTCCTGATGCCCCCTCTGATGGCCCCCTCTGATGGCCCCCTCTGACGGCTCCTGATGCCCCCTCTGATGGCCCCCTCTGACGGCCCCCTCTGAATCTAGTGGTTCCCTAGAAGTTTGAAGTGCTCCAAATGACAAGCTGTGTTCCCTTGGTAAGCCACTATATCTGTAAACCAGTCAGTGTGCTGAGATGACTGGCCATGTGGGCTTTCAGATTATCTAGCTGGTATTATGGTACCAAATGGACCTGCTTTATAACTTGCATTGTTAACTTGTCCAGTATGGATGAGTTCCACCACATGGATGAGCTCTGTGTTGCTATAACCATGCAGGCTTATTTAGATGTAGTGATTGCTTTAAACAGGAGCCAGTTTGTTGTGTTCCATCCTCTGGATTTTGTTGACAACAGATTCAGTTAATTACCATAATGTTCATATCAGACAGATAATAGAAGATCATGCTGTGGCTAGGCTGGGCTATTGCAGGGCTGCAGTATTGGAGGAGACGAGCCTCAGGAACGCCTGCAGCCCTCCTGGTTTCCCAGCCATAGTCTTTGGCCTGTTTGTGCAGATCTCCACAAAGTCCCTATATGTCTGTGTACATCTCATAAACGCTCATATTGGACAGAGGAATACCCCATAGTGTGCTGGCCTCTGTTATGAATCATAGACAGAACCATGTCCATAGTGCCGCAGTGTTAAAAACCGCACAACTGAGGAGGATTATATACTTCCCAGCATTATGTACTAAACTTTATGTGAGCTCATTGAGCATTTGCAGATGTTAGGTGGAACAAAACTAAAGGAAAGATATGCTTCATCATATTTTCTACTCTTTGGTTGGGAAGGAAGCATTTTTGGTGATGCTTTATATTGTGCTTTGTGTTTATGTGGGAGCCTCGTCAATTATATTACACACACACACACACACACACATCTTGCTATCCTTGTGTTGACATTGTATTGACTTCCATACATTTTACTATGCCTAACCCAGACACTTTCCCTAAACCTAACCATTACTGATACATGCCTAACCTAAACCTAACTAGTACAGTTTAATAGCTTTTGTGGACCAGGCAAAATGTCCTCACAACTACAAATGTCCACACAATGCTGGTGGCCTGTCAAAGGTTGGTCCACACAAGTATAGCTATACAAGTACACACACACACACACTTTGGGAACCACTGGGGTGGAGGATGGTAAAAACATAAATATTACTGCTTTTATCAAAGAGTGAATATTTAGAAAATAAGTTGTCAGCTATGCCTGTAAAACTGACAGTTTTTATTCTGAGCTCAGTGCCACTTCTCTCTGTGATTTCTATTCCTTTTCAATATTGATTTTTTTTTTTTTGTAGCAAGGTTTCAGGGCTGGGTTATATGGAAGAAAATTCAGTCTCAATATTTTTCATGTCAGTCTATTGATATATTACCAAATAAAACAGTCCATTATTTTTGTCGCTATTTGACAATCCCAGGTATTATTTGAAGATATCAGAAGGTTATTTTTGATTTTAAGATTTATTTTCAAAAGTTGAACATGTCATCGGACATTATGCAACTGCTGCAGAAAAATTAAAGGTTAGGACTGGACTAAAAAATGTAATGTTTTTTTTTCATGCCAAATTTGATATGAATTGAATTGTTTCTCCTTTATTATTTTTACAAAAAAAGCTTTTTTTGGCCTTTATTCGACAGTTTCTAGACAGGAAGAATGGGAGAGAGAGAAGGGGGAAATGCTGCACAGGTTCTGAGGTCGGGAATCGGACCTCGGACAGCTGCATTGAGGACTGTAGCCTTTGCATATGAGGTGTCCGCTACGCCACACAAAGCCTGGTGACATTTTTTTTCCCAATATTCAATCTTCATAAATAGAAAAATGAGATGAAGTGATATAATCGATACATTGTCGGCCCTATAAGGGGGAAACGGGGAATTGTCTGTGTTTTATTGGCTGACAGCTCGGTGTTTAACATAAACTCTTATTTAGAGCGGACAGAAAATAGAGATCAGACAATTTTCTGACGGAAATAAGAGGAACAGTTCTTCAGTTGTGGTGGCTGCTAGGCTCTGAGCCAACATATAAAACAGGTAAAAAGACTATTCATTTAAATCCTGGATGTCTTTGAGATTATATCAATTATATATTAAACACAGTCGTGTTTTAAAATCAGGTGTTGGGTCCGTCTGCGTCTCCCCTCCTCACTCCAGCTCATCATCCCCAAAGTTCTCATTGGAAGCTTTCTTCCAGCCCGTAACTGGCGGCTTGCTTTTAGCAGCACCAGAACTTACTGAAACATTGTATTTTTGAATGTGTGTTATACAGATGTGCGACCATGTGGGGGTCCTGTCTGCTTCATACTGTACCCTGGCTGTATGGGATTGAACCTTGCTGCTATGGCACAAAAGTTAATAAGCAGGATTACGTCCGCCATGATAGTGGGTTCGAGTCCCGTTCAGGAAGTCATTTTGCACCTTGCCACATATCAATTTTTTTTGGTTCCTGTGGGAAAGTAGGCTATAAACATAGGTGTCATATTTATAAATAACAATTTTGTAGCCACCTATGGAGCCTGGCAGGGTCTATACACAACAAATACAATATTTGTGTAGCATGGCCTAGAAATGGGCCATAAATTACAAAGTGTATGCCAACCTTGCCCCTGGAATAAAGGCACAAACCAGCGCTATCTGTGCATCTGCATGGAGCAAGTGGTACAGCATAAACACCTTGCATTAAAAAGATATGAGTTAACCAGTTACTTGTTGATACAGTACCCACTTTGATGTTGTGTCAAATAAAGACTTGCATTCAATCTTGGTAAAGAATGCTACAACATTCTCACATAAAGAAACTATATAATGCTGAGGATAATGGGAGGAATGTTGCGGGAAGCTAAAATAGCCTTGGTGTAGTCTTTTAAATAGTGTCCCAACAAGATTCAGTGTTTATAAAATCTTTAGTCTGAGACTAAAAAACTGTTAACCCAAGTCTTTAGATGTGAGCTGATAATCTTTAAGAGTCTTTTCTAAATATTTTCAAAGTTTCTAGTTGTACAGAAAGCGTAAGACACCATAGTATTCTATATTACAGACTGGATGGGGTGGAATCATTGACTATGTGCGATCATGTGACTCCACCCCATCCAGCAGCATGGCCAACTGAAGCTACTTGGCTTTTCATGTTAGCAAGTTTTTAAGACCCTCTCTAGCGACAAATCTAGTGATTTTTTTATTTTTTTTGCTTGTTTTTGGAGACTCTGACATGAAGCACATATCCTTTATTCATTTTGTTCCCCTGAGCAGTGGATTACATGCACATTATGCAGAGGTGGTCGGAGAGGAAGTGGGGAAGCCACAGCCCCACCTAGAGAAAAAAACGTTCATAGTTATCGTCCATTTATTGTTATTGAGGTCAACTGCCCAATATATCGTGATATTAATTTGAGGCCATATCGCCCAGCCCTACGGTATTTATTCATGTGTGTCAGACCCACTGTGTTTAACCCTAAAGTGAGTTTAATTCAGTGTGCCATATTCAAAATGATTAAAGGTATTAATGCTTGAAGAATAATGTTTCTTAAAGCCTAAAAATACATAATCATGACTGCTTAGCAGGGGTGTATCTTAGAGGGCTAAATGGGGGCCAGTGATGATCTCGAGGTGTCACACCAAAATAAAAGCAGGGCTGTAATACAAAGGGGGCGGGGCCTAGTGACAGACATCAGACACACAACATGGGGGTCAAAGATAGATCTCAACATAAAATCTATAAATAATTCCCACTAATTAAAGCATTTCTCTGTCTTATCATTTGTTAAAATATGATCTAGACAAGGAGTGATCATGTAGAATTCAGAATAGAAGGAGCTGCTTCAGAAAGCAGGGCAGGATTAAAATCACTGACTAATCAATGACTGGTTTAACATTTGGACCGATGATTGTCTGGGAGGAAACAAATCAGAGTATACCACTAGAATAAACTAGACTACAGCACTGATTAAGTCAACAGTTTTACTTTTGTTCTGAGTACAAAGACCGCTGTCATAACTGGGACTGAGCTCCCTTGGTGGAGGTCTGCCCTCAGACTGCTTTTCTAGTTCAAACTATATCATTGAGCCAATTTCCCCCCCCCCCCCCAAAAAAAATAGTCCATGCTATTCATGTTGCAAAGCTCAGTTCCTTTTATGATTACCTTTTGATAACATCTATTAAGATAAAAGAAATCTGATGTTATAGTTGGTTTACTGAAAACCTAGACAGGACAGAGAATGATGAAAATAGCAGCAGACACAGAGGTCCACCATGAAACCTGACACAGAACTCACTTTTGTGCTGGTCAGGGAAAATAAAATGAAAATAATTGTTACCTTTTGACTAATTTTATCATACCGTCTTACCTAATAATAATACTGATTTTAGGGATCTTCTTTACATTGTCACATTTAAGTTTGAAAATAAATCCATTTTAAAATACATATTGCAGTATTTGCTTTTAAACAATATGCCGCAATGCTCAAGAAAGCTTTAATAAGAAGCCTTGTTACTGCGTAGCTTCCTCCAGATTTCTCCACGCGGGGGTGGGGGTGCTCAGCCCCCAATGTTTCCAAGTCCAGGAAACGCCCCTGTATAGAACCAAAACTCTGGATGCTGTCTTGCATCACCTTTGCCATTGCACTGGTTTGAAGCCATGATATACTTTTAGGTTTAACCCCGCCTACCCAGTGAGGGTCCAACTGGCAGTGGAAACTTCTCCTGAATACACTGGCCAATAAAATTGCATAGCGAACCGGACCTACTGGCACCCTACCACTGAGTAGAAATGAAGCATTAATGACTCTTTATTTTTTTTAAACAGATAGATAGATGCTGAGTTCCCTGATGATCATGTCCTTGAGAGGACTGCTAATGATCCATTTTTTGTTTCATGTGAATTGAAGAAAAGATCTAGAAGCATCTAGAAGTTGCAGGATGGTACATGGTAGCTCTCGAGGACTGGACTCAGGCAGGCTATAGGAGGATCTTAGTTGACATCGTTGTACGCATGCGCGGGTGGTTGGGTGGCAAGAAAACAAACAAAGATGGCAGGTCAACCGTAAAGTGGCAACAAATGTTTTTAATAGAGTTAGGGGGCAAAATCCCCAATACATACACACTTTAACATCTGAAGAAAGAAAAAGATTTACAGAGAAGCTTAAAAGCTGCATTGATGACAAAATCGAGATTATTCAAAGCTCATATGAGATCTGGGATGATCAAAAACATTGGTCCGATATGCCGGTGTCTTGGCTATAAATCTGCTGGGGAGACATTTATTCCTACCTAATAGAAAGCCCTGGACCATTTACTCATGACAAATTAAAGGCTTTCAAAAGTCTGGAGGCCTACGATTACTTTATTTCAAGAAAAGTTAGGGCCAATCTCTTCTACGAAACATAAAGCAGAGGTCAGACCTGGCCAAGCAGAGTCTCAGTGTGCTTCTCATCTCTTGTGGGTGATCGCTAAAAAAAACGGTGAAATCCTCACTGCTCACTGCGACTGCAAAGCTGGGTAAATCTTCATTGATCAGTGTCCTTATTTATTTTTGGAAATGTAGTCGCTGTTGTACAATTTTAGTAGTACAGTAACATGATAATTTTATTGGCGTCTGGTCTCTGGTGAAAAACAGAATATCACCGCTTACATCGTTCATCTTTTAAATTCAGTCTGGGAGAAACATGCAGTGATGTAGCGATTTAATGTTCAAAGTAGAAGCAGCTGTCAGGATAGGACCAACAACTGCTGCACGTACCAGTGAAGCTTGCAGGTATCAAAGCACTGCTGCACAATATAGTTTTTGATTCTGATAAGGTTCAAAAGACATGGACCCTCTATCAATATGATTTAGGTGAAAAAATAGATTTTTTTTAAATCGGAAATTATAGGAATCTAGAAATGAACGCTCCAGGAATACAGGCTTTCTTCGCATCGTCCGGGTTTAATCTCCTTATTGCAAGGAGCCATCGCTTTCATTTTTCATGATCTTTTTCAGAGGGAATACGGAAAAAACTCTTATCAGTCCTCCAACAATTACAATTAACCACACAGCATAAATGAACCATCAGCTTTGCTAAATCGTCCTCGAAAGATACAAAACAATAGAATTATAGGTAAAATACGCTGCTTCCTGCCACACAGAACCATGATACATTGCGAGAACAAACATTGACATCACAAAAGGCCCTCCTATTACGACATCATTTTTATTTTATTTTTTTATCCCACGGTTTTCCCCCATTATTCATCACCCAGTGCTCCTACCTTGGTTCCAGTCCTGGGGTTCCTCTCTCCCTCTGCCAGCCCCAGGAGGGCCCTGCACTGAAACCCAAGCCTCCTTCATGCTTGGGGAGTGAGCAGGCCCTTCTTTTCGCATGACAGGGCGGGGTTTCCCCAGCTGGACATTGAAGGATCACGTTATTCCAGCCAGATCCTCCCCAACCCTTCAGGCGCCCCAGCCGGCCAGGAGGAGGCAGTATACAGCCCCAGGAGTGGTGCATGTTTTTGTGAGAGTAGCTCACATTAGCTGCTCAAGGGAACACAGGGAGAACATGCAAACTCCACACAGAAAGGCCCTTTTAAAATGTAGCTTAGAAACCCTAGAGTTAGACATGATTTAATAGAAGTAATTCAACATCACAGTATTCTGGTCTGGCAGCCTAATAGTTTCCCACCAGCATAGGTACACAGCTCTGCGCTGTAATATTAGTCTGTAGTTTAGTTTTGTCCACTAACAGTTGAAGCATACAGGCAGCTGCCTTTAACGCTGACTCAGACTTTATGTCGCTTATGTAATATTTAAGTTTGTCTAAAAGGACAGACATTTTGCAGCTTAAGCTAAAAGCAGGACAGATGTATCGACGTCATTTTCAAAGAAAGTTCGAGAATCTCTTTATATCATGGTTTCTTTGGCAAAAGGCCCAGATGGAATTGTTATGTAATAGGGGTGTCTGGGTTTGTTATGTACTTTGGTTTCAATTTCACGGTTCGGTTCATTTTCGGTACAGCCAAGGAACAAAGTGGGGAAAAAAAGACCATTAAAATAAAACTGTAATTGCAGTAAATTTTCTAACAGATTTTTCTCAGAAAACATGAAAATATATATAATATAGAATAACATACCGGTATATATATCGTCTATGTAGGAAACTGTAACATCAATACTTTGGCTCTCTGCCAAAGTCAAGACAATCTGGAATATGAAATGAATATTTTTGCTTTACTGTCTGTGTCAACAGTGATAAGAAGTTAATTAGGAGTTAAGCAGTTACCTGAGCCAGCTGACAGGATGTAGCATGAGTTACACAGGTGAGGTGGGCGGGGTTACAGCACACCGCTAGTCTAATGGTTAGATCAGTTCTGCAGAGTTCCTTTATATGGAGGAGCCGTGTGGTTGGTGATCCTTGTTTCTTTCTATTTTTTCTGTAAAAACTGAGAAGTAGCCTAAACGGTGATTTCTTCACAGTATTCTAGTTTTTTGAATTCCTGTTTTCGTGGGTTTAATGAGCTGGAAACCCAAATTATGTACAAATAAACAACAAAATACTAGAAATCGTTTAAGTTGTCAGCCCTGAATCTATAATCTATGGAAGTTTAACGTTTTGAATGGAATTATGAAAATAAATAAACTTTTCTATGATAGTCAATTTTTTTGGAAAGGGTCTGTATATAACAGGATTTCTCTTTTAGTCCCAGATGGAAAACAACTGCCGTCCTTCTGAAAATGAAACTGAACGACTAGCCAATTTCCTCTTCATTAATGTCCCTAACATTGCTGTTAGGAAGCTGTCTAAACAATAAATCAGAGTGCATGTGCATGCATACTTTCTATTCCGTTTGTTAATTAGTTTTTGGTGAGTTAGTTTTTTGCTGAAAGCTCTTCTTAAGCAGAGCCCAACATTCAGACATGTGGCATAAAACAGCCTCACTCATCTACATGAACAATAATAGGAAAGAGCAAGGCAACTAGGTCGTTTTGCCTATGAAAGCCTTTGTTTTACACTAGTCCACTGCACACGTGTGCAGTGGACTAGTGTAAAACAAAGGCTTGTGTATGTGTGTGTGTGTGTGTGTGTGTATACAGTCGCTTTGCTCTGTGTTTAGGGCTGTGACATGAGGTTCATCTCTGTGTGCCTAATCAGCAGAAAATGACTGGCTGTGAAAGGAGAAGAACCTTCCACATACATCCATGCAGGCTTATTGCTGTGCTGCAGTTCAGCATGTATGCAGTGTGTTAAGTCATGAATATCAGTGTTATTCATATTGATAATATGCCCATAGAATAAGCAAATGGGATGCTGTTATTTTCTAGTGATGTGTTGTAGTCTTGATATCTGTGTGTATAGAACAGGCTTTAGCCATAACCAATGTTGAGACTGGTGAGTGGACTGTAGATAGAAATGTGTAGAACTACAGCATCAGGACATCAGCAGGGAATATCCTGCTGCTGCTGCAGTGCTTATTGAACTGCATAAGGCTGCAGATCATGTGTTGAATATGGAAAGTTTGGAACTCAGCATGTAGATTGTCTAAGAATAACCTATACAGCTGATTATCTGGCTTGCACAGCAGTGTTTGGTATGCTTGGCTACAAGATTAGGAATGATAAAATCAGTGCCCCCAGCTATCAGAGCAACAGAAGAAACAATCCTCTAGGAACATGCAGCGCATCCATCCCTACCTGAGGCTGTAGGGACTGTCAGAGACACTCGCATATCCTCTCACCCTCCTCAAGATGTGCCCTAAAGATGCAGAAGCTGGGACAAATAGGATGTTCTCTACTGCATCATTTAAAGTATACACTCAGTGTATTAGAATACAGCCATCCAGAGTTCACACAACAGTCAGTGCTTTCACATGCAGCAAGTGGAAACCAATTATTGCCTTAGTCCGACTGAATTCACACTTTTAAAATGCATGTGTACACCTTAGTCCTGCTGAAGTAGAACCAAACTGGCCTACTCCTAATCAAGCTATAACACCTAGATGATGGGGTTAGAAAGCCTAATTTCTCTGCATGTTAACCACATTGAGCTGTTAACAGCCTGGGCACTGGCGCTGCCCCTTTCAAAAGTGGCGTGACTGCAGAACAGGGATTAACATCACTCATAAGACAACACAGCAGCAAAGACGTGTAACACAATCAGAAAGTACAGTACTTACCATAAGTTTTACACTATTAAGCTCACCAGCTAAATTTGAAAAAAATATAGGCCTCACCTGAATATAAGCTGTAGGTTTTCATGTGGTAACATGAGCTATTTAGACATTTAGACGGTACATGGAAGGTTTTATGTTGATTTCCTCTGCCAGGAGCTAATGTCTGTCTGTTAGCAACATAACCCAAAAAGTTCTGAATGGATATTGATAAAATGTTCTGGAAATGTCCGCTGTGGGTTGATCCAACATGAAGTGCGTATCCACCCACCGACCAGTGGTGCTAACCTCCTCTCCATGTCAGAGAACTCCCAGGTAGCTCCTCTTACACAGCAGCCCTGAATCTCAGCTCTTCATTGGAAGAGCGCCGCCACGCGTCTCATTAACAGACATTTTATTGGAAGAGTTCCAAAAGTTAAAATTAGAGGGGTGCAATGAGTCGCCCTGCTGGAGGTCTGAGTGCTTTTCTAGGTTTTAATTTAAGACTACTTTTTTTTTTCAAACTCTGCCTGAGAATCGGCAGTAGAGCAGCAACACGACAGTAACAGATAGATAGATAGATAGATAGATACTTTATTTATCCCCAAAAAGGCAAAATGGACTTTGTCCAGTGCTCACATATTTAGAAATATATATTAGATTAGGATAAAACAATAATAGAGAGATAAATTAGAGAACATGTTGGAGGTCTCTTTTGAACAGTCTTATGGCTGCAGGAACAAACGATCTCCTGAACCTCTCAGTCCTGCATCTCAGAGATTAATCTTTTACTGCAGCTGTTTCTCTGGCTGGTCAGGACATCATGGAGGGGATATTTAGTATTACCCAGAATGCCCCGCAGCTTCCTCCTCATCTGCCTCTCCAACACAGTTCTTCCAGGGTCCAGCTCCCGACCCAACATAGAACTGGCCTTTTTGACCAGTTTGTCCAGACGTCTGCAGTCTTTGTCTGCAGTGCTACTTCCCCAGCAGACAACAGCATACAGAAGCACACTTCTGATGACTGTGTGGTAGAACATCTGCAGCATGTTACTGCAGACACCAATAGACCTTAGCCGCCATGTCTGTTAACATGTCTGGTTAGAAGATTAAATATACTTTAGCCTACCAGAAAAGTCATTGGTCGCCATCTTCCTCATTAAAGCCACTCAAGTCGTCTTCTTCAGTCTCTTTATGTCCTGTGAAAGCTTTTGTTGCCTTTTTACACAGACTCAGTTCTCTCCGCTGCCTCCTCCAACATCTCACCATCGAGTCATGGATGTCAGGCTTACCTGAAGTAGCTCTTTCCTTTGATGATCAGCTCACCATCGAGTCATGGATGTCAGGCTTACCTGAAGTAGCTCTTTCCTTTGATGATCAGCTCCATTGCCTTCAACTTAAAAGTTCTATTTCTTCTTGTGTTTTCCATGATGAGGGTGTGTGCATGAAAACTACCAGTAGTGTCTTCTTTGGCGCTTAATCTCTCCCCACGTCTGTCCCACTTTTGCTCTTCCTGCTATAGTGCCCCCCCAGAGGCCGTTACCCAGTAAAAATCAATCAATTAGCCGCATCGTTTTATAAGACGCAGGGTCCAAAGTGTGTGAAAAAAGTAGCGGCTTATAGTCTAAAGATTACGGTACTAAATGTTCTGTGCTGCAGCATCGTTATCGTCCATTTCTTCGCTCATCGTTCACATCCTGCTTTTCTTCCTTCTGCTTCACTGCTTCCAGCATTAGTTTACTATGTGTGATGCTCTAGGCCAACTGGAAGAATGCTAACGTGAAAGGACGCATGTTGCCACCTACCGTTGTAGTTGAGTTGAATGCATTTCATTTAATACTTTGATCATCTTCCTGACATATAAAATGGGATGAGTGCTCCCATTCTGGTTAAGGTATTAGCTCATTATTACCATAGCTCTATTTAGATGTGCATGTAAACATTGTTGGAGAACCATATCTGAAAGGGCATCACCCAACACCATTGTCTCTTGGCCTGAATGTCTAAAAGCTGAGCACAGCAGTCTCCAATAGTGAGAGCCACGGCATATAGAGATGCACTAATACCAGATTGATTTCAAACCAAGTACGTAAACAAGGGCGGCTATACTTCAGTGGTATAATTGTCGACCTGTGACCCAGAAATCGTGGGTTCGATTCCAGCTTCCAGCTGCTACATGTCGTTGTGTCCTTGGGTAAGACACTTCACCTACCCCGCTGATGGCGCGATATGGCAGCCTGGCTTCTGTCAGTCTGCCCCAGGGCAGCTGTGGCTATAATCACAGCTTCCTTCCACCAGACATTCCACCTGAATGTCAGAGAGAATGAATAATGGAGTTGTAATGCGCTTTGATGGTCTCGAAAAGCGCTATATAAATGCAAGCCATTATTATTATTAAGTACTTGCATTTAAGTACTTGCCAGTAGTAAGTACCTATATGAGTACTAATAATTGTCAATACACTCACACTTATAATTAATGAGGGTTTTTAAATCAGATTCTTTGATCTACTAAGCAAGCAAGGTCTTAAAAAAATTATACCTTGAATTCAGTACAGTTGAGATACAGTAGATACAGGCCTTTCTGTGCTTCACTGAAGCGCCTCTCGACAGCCTCAGCTTAGGTCAACATCATTGTTTTCATCCCAGTTTCTTTACGAGTGGTAGAAGCATGGTCACAGCATCAGTGGTCACAGCATCAGCCACACTTCTCTGGGCCTAGATCCATCACTAAGCACCTGCTGGAGGTTGTATTCGACATCAGTCAAGGCTTTTATGTTTTTAGCATCATCACAAAGCCCCCCCCCCCCCCTACCACTCTTGGAGCATGTCATCAAACACATCTGGGACAGCTTGGCTGTAGTGGTTTCATATAAGACTGCTCTCTGTGGGGTCAAATCTTCATCTTTCCGCTGTGTGGTTAAACTAATGAGGGACAACTTTTTTTCAAAGAGACACAGTCACAGCCTTCTGCAAAGTCAAATAGTTTAGGCAATGTTGTGTCCGCAGAGGTTTTATCTAATTGTGTTGAAGTGCTAGATCTTGTTCCTCCTCTTGACAACTTTGCTGAACATTATTTGCAGTCTGCCATACTTTTATTTTCCTTGGTCTCCTGGATATCTCCACACCACATAACTCCTCCTCTACTGCCCCCGGCTGGTTAAGTGGTTTGTTTAGCTTGACCACCAAAGGCTACGTAGCCTAGTAGTTTTCTGCTTCTTCTTCTTTTTATGTGGCTTACATCCAGTTTATGGTGCATTACTGCCACTTACTGCGTTAGAGCATTTATGCACAAGCTAATACTGTCTGTTAAAGGAAAATGAAGCTTCTGTCACACTGGTATCGGGTCCTGTAGTATCAGAGTAGGTTTATGAATAAGAGTACGGGTACACAGACGTGGTATCGGACAGATACACGATGCTGGTATCAGCATCGTGCATTGCTAAAATAAATAAAGCAACACAGGTTCGGTTGCTGTGGCTTATTTGACAGGATTTAAATTACAGAGTTGGTTAGCCACAGCGTTGGTTAAAGAAATAAACTTTCATGGTTTAACCTGAATTCAGATTTAATTTAGTACAAGCTTAGACTAAGAACTTTGAGGATAGATTCTGCTGATTAAAACAAACAGTACTGTAGCGCTGATTGTATACTTTAAGTAACTAGCCTAAATGCTGGTCTGGTCTACATATTGGTCTTGGTGCTCTGTGGTGTGCGGGATTGAGATTTGGGAGCTGGTTGAGCTTGGTGTCCGGGAGCTGGCTAGGCTTCCCCTGGGAATGTCGTCTGTCCGCTGGGGCTATTGGTGTGGCGCCCCGACATTGGACATTAGGATGATGGCTGTGGGGATTGGCCCACAGTGGCAGCATCTTCTTTCCTGCAGAGTCCGACCAGTAACTGTTAGATTGAGCTCACACACCAACATGTTCATCTTCTGTATGATTGTCTTTGGAAATTACAAAGTGTGTGCTGGGCCTTACAAGGACCGTCACAGAGCACTGACCATCTCACCTGACAGCTCACATGTGTAACACTGATGGGTAGATGGGCATCTAATTTCTAGCCTTAAGGGTTTTGTAGAGAGGCTATAGCTGGGGTAAATAAAGAGTCTAAATACCCCTATGAAAAGCCAATGGAGACAATGTATCAGATTGTCTGGAGGGCTGTTGGCATGTTTTAATTATCTATAGCTGAAAAGCAGCTTGGACACACCTCCTCATATGTAAGCATCAAACTTATTTCACCTCACAGAAACACATGTCGTTGCATGTAAGATTGTGTATGTTGCTTTGGTATTTAGTAGCTTGATTTTCTTTTCTTAAAGTTCAGGTTCAGTAGCCTATGTGACAGCTGGGTTGTGTGGTATTTAGGTAACGGGATACACAGAGTGTTAGTGGTTTGTTTTTCGGTGCCTAAGGAGACGGAATGAAATCTGAAGCCAGGATGGGGTGGCTGGATTTACCCCTCCCCCCACCTCTGAGAGGCACAGACAGCACGCACACACACACACACACACACACACACACACATACATTAAAAGCTCAATGATACATTCCTCTACAACAGCCATAAAGTATTCTAAAGGCTTGCAGGCTTCCCAAATAACCCTTTGTAGGCAATTAATTCTAGTACTCAACAAGCGTCATAGTTATCAACTGAATCACAGGCCTGTATGTTTACTTTTCTAACTTCTACCACTGGTGCTACAGAGGTTGCTGGTTTTGTAGCACAGACAAAAAAAGTTGTAACACCAACACAAAATGTCTTTTACAATCTCTAAAAACCAATTGTAGTGCATCTCATTACTTAATCGCACAATAGCAGGAAAGTTTTCAGTGATTTCAGTGAAAATGCTACCATATTAGCTTTATTTATATTAATGTGGATGTATTTAATACATATTCTATTACTGTTAAGCCAACTATGAATACAGAAATAGGCCAAACCATATGTCTTATATCTGTATCATAGCTAAATGTTTGGCGTTTGCAGACAAAAAAACCCGCTTGAAAATCACTTTAGTATTTAGCGAGTTTTGATTCAATAAACCCGATGACGCATCATTGTGTCTGTCAAACAGATTACAAAGTGGAGCGGGGAATACCGGTCCAAGATGGCCGCCCCACTGCTCATCAGTTGCAATGGGCAGTAGCAGTCAATGCAGCGTCCATTCTTTATACATGTCTATGCTCTCAAACATGTAAGTGTGGGTTCTTTATATCCTCTTGTGAAAATAACAGAAATACCAGAAATAGCTTTGAGAATGTGTCAGAATTTTACAAATAGGGTAAAACAAAGAAACAAGACTTGAATTGAGAAAAGCATGATGTAATAGTCAATCATTGTACCGCTTTTTAACGGACTGAGCAACATTTCTTGTATGCTTAACCAATTGTCTAGGCCTCTCAAATTTTATTTTGTGGGTCAGAAGCTGGAAATTTATGGAATTAAAGAACAGGCTATTTATAAGTGACAAATAAAAAATGATGCAAACAGAGATTCAATTCAAAAATACTTTATTGATCCCAGAGGGAAATTAAGTGTTGGTATAGCTCATATAATTAATTCTTTAAGGAGTTGTTGTAGATGATTATGGCTGTGGGCAGGAAGGATTTCCTGTAGCGGTCTGTATTGCAGCGAAACTGAAGAAGCCTCCGACTGAAGACGCTCTGTTGTTGTTTGACTGTCTCATGAAGAGGATGCTCAGGGTTGTCCATAATTTTTTTGATTTTGTGAAGAATCCTTCTGTGTTTTCCTGATTAACATCGCAAAAGCTGAAATAATACCTCAACTGAAACCACAAATCCCTGATGAGTTGATAAGGAGGAGACGTGGATGCAGAACAGGAGCGAAAAGGAGACAGAGAAAGAGGAAGTTCAAACCATCTCTTCCATCGATCATAATGGGCAATGTAAGATCACTGGCTAACAAGATGGATGAACTCCAAGCCCTTACAAGGACTTAGCCAGAGTACCGTGAATGCAGTGTTATGTGTTTCACTGAGACGTGGCTGCTGGATCATATCCCCGACTCCGTCTGTCTGCCAGGCTTCCTGACTGTACGAGCAGACAGAGATCTGAAGACGAGCAGAAAAAGGAAAGGTGGTGGAGTAGCAGTGCTTGTAAACAACCGATGGTGTCATCCAGGACATGTTACTGTGAAGTGTCGTCTCTGCAGCCCAGATGTCGAACTCTTGGCAGTGAGTTTTCGTCCATATTATTTGCCAAGAGAGTTCACCAGTGTAATTTTGGCAGTTGTTTACATTCCACCTTCAGCCGTTGCCGACATTGTATGTGATGTCATCAGTTCCATTGTTGCTAAGCTACAGACACAGCACCCCAATGCATTTGTGGCAATATCTGGTGATTTTAATCATGCCTCGCTATCTACTACACTTCCAATATTTCAACAGTTTGTCAGCTGCTCTACAAGAGAAAACAGGACCTTGGATTTGTTTTATGCAAATGTAAAGGATTCATACATGTCCAAACCAAGACCTCCTCTGGGACAATCAGATCACAATCTTGTTTTTCTGTTCAGAATATAAACCACTTGTTCAGAGGCAACCTGTGACAAAACGAACTGTGAGAAAATGGTCACAGGAAGCTGAAGAAGCCCTGCAGGGTTGTTTTGCAACCACAGACTGGATGACTCTTTGCCAAACACATGGAGAAGACATCAATGCCATGACTGAGTGTGTGACTAACAATATAAACTTCTGTGTGGAACACATCATCCCCACCAGAACAGGGAGATGCTTCCCTAATAACAAACCCTGGATCACCAGTGACATGAAGGAACTGCTAAACAAGAAAAAAAGAGCCTTCAGGGAGGGAGACAGGGAGTTACTGAGGAGTATACAGAAGCAACTGAAGGTCAAGATCAGAGACAGCAAGGAGGCATACAGGAAGAAGCTGGAGAACAAACTACAGAGGAACAATATCAGAGATGTCTGGTCAGGAATGAGAAAGATCACAGGTTTTAAGAACAGGAAGGATTGGATAGATGGAAGTCTGGACATAGCCAATGAACTGAACATATTCAACAGGTTCAGTTCAGGAACTAGCTCAGCATCCCCCTCTCCTGTTCCCAGCCAAACAGACATCCCACTCTCCTCTGATCAACAGCTTTCCTGTTACACCTCGGATGTTTTATCCTTCACCTCAGCCATGGACTCTTCTAATTCCACAAGTTTGACTTCAACCAAGTCAGGAAATGCTGCTACCCCCTTTGCCTCCCCCTCCCACTTGTCTGTCTCCAAAAGTCAGGTGAAGAGGCAGCTGGAGAAACTGAACCGGAATAAGGCTGCAGGTCCAGATGGTGTCAGCCCCAGAGTCCTGAAGGCCTGTGCAGAGCAGCTCTGTGGGATTCTGCAGCACATCTTCAACCTTAGCCTAACTCAGGAGAAGGTTCCAGTGTTGTGGAAGACATCCTGCCTTGTTCCAGTACCCAAAAGAACTCA
>OY747721.1:44721842-44766842 GCA_963556495.2 Valencia hispanica
ACCTCTTGTTAGAATCTTCTTTGTATTTCAAATTAGGCAATATCTTATTTTGTGTTGCCTGAAATGCCATTTTACATTCAAAACTATACATACATAAAAATGCAACATCCTCCTTTCTTTTTAATGAAAAAAAAAACAAAATGGCCGAGATTGGATGCTGTTTCCTTTTTGTTCTCCTTTTAATTTCCTTGTACTGGCATATTCTGCCTGGCCTTGTGCTGCTGCTGCATGACTCACCGACTTGCATTCTGATATTCCAGAAACGCACAGAGGGATGGAGAGAAGCAGAACAGAGGGATGAAAGAAAGAGTAATGTTTTGGAGAGATGAAGTGAAAGAAAGGGTGTACACAGTTTGAAAAAAGAAGAAAAGGAGAGTGAGTTCAAGAGCTGTGTACTCTCATTAGTCGTTCAGTTTTCCAGCCAGGCTGAGGGGGGATGAGAGAGAGAGAGAGAGAGAGAGAGAAAAGGGAATGTGAACGAGACAGGGAGAGAGAGAGAGGGGTTTCTTTCTCGTCTGTCTGGCCTTTCTCCCATAGCAACAGTGGCTTAGCCACGTGAACGCTGGTTCCTTTGAGTTCACCCGCTGCACAGAACTTAACTCTTTGAGCACTAGATAACAGAGAACAAACATCATCCATTGGATTTTCTTTTCCAAGCAGATTATAAACCTGTTGGTTGCTGCTTTGAGGAATTTGATTAGTCAGGAAGGTCTGAAAGGCTGCTAAACGTCTTGACATCGACTCCTCCTACAACAGGAGGAACACCAGGTGTCCGAGTGGAGGTTTTCTACTCCTACATCTAGAGATGTCTATTGGTAAAAATCTGGCGATCAGTTCAAAGCTTAACTAAACAGGTGAGCCTTGAGCCTGCTCTTAAAAACATGAACATTCTCTGCGTAAGAATCTGGTTATATGATATTTATCACGATACAAGGGAGACAATGCGATATATTGTGACGCTATGAGTATGACCATATATTGTGATTTTTAAAGCTGAATTTAACTGTAGAAAAACTGTAACAGCATTCTAAAAACTCCAACCTGTTTCATACTTTAACACATCCAGTTTTATTACTAGATCTAGTTGATCCACTGGAACGAAGAAGGTGAAGACAGCCACAAACTACCAGTTATATTTTTTATTTTACTTCAAAAAATGCAGTCATTAATTGTTCCATTCAAATTCTAAAAAATAAAAATGTTATGCATTGCTTTTGAATGCCGATACAATATTGTGACAAAAAATATAGCAATATATCGGTGTATTGATATTTTCTTACATCCCTATCTACATCCCAACAAATGACATCTGTATCTCAGACTGGAATCATTCATCCGTCAGGATCACTTTCAAACAAGGTTCCAATTATGAAATTATTTACTTTATTTAGTAGGGAGCAGCTTAGCAGTTGTTGACTTTACAGAGTCAACAGTCTTCACCCTTTCTGATGGAAATCTTTCTGCTACTCCTTTGTATCTAATGGCCCATCCAAACTGTATGATGGTTTTATCCACATTAAAACATTGATGCTGCTTCTTATATCAGAGCACGTTGTCAGTCTTTAGCCATCTCCATGCATCTGACCATGCTTCAGTGTTTTTATGCTCCTATTAATAAAAATATAACAAGTATCAGGTGATAAACATGCCATGTCATGGGACAACACTGAAGTTATGACACTTTGATGTAATGTAAAGGAGTCAGCTTGTATAACAGTGTAAACTCTCTGTCCCCTCAGAATAACAACACACAGCTAATAATGCCTAAACCACTGAGAACATAAGGAAGTACAACCATTGGTGAAAATGTCCAAAGAGTTGATGTTTTGTGTGACCACCAATATTTTGCCTTCATTTTCGTAGACATGGAGTTCACTAGAGCTTCACAGGTTGCCACTGGAAGGCTCTTCCACTCCACCATGACAACATCACAGATCTGGTGAATGTTGGAGACCTTTCTGTCTTCTGTTTGAGGATGCTCCTCAGATGCTCAATTGGGTTTAGGTCTGGAGACTTGTTTGGCCAATCCAGAACCATTACCCCTTTAGCAAGGCAGTGGTTGTCATGGAGGTATGTTTGAGGGTTATTATCATGTTAGAATGCTGCCCTGCAGGTAAAGTATTTGAAGGGAGGAGATCAGTGATGGCTCTCCGCAATCCCAAACCATGACACTCCTACCACCATGCTTGACTCTTTGTACTCTTCACCTGCTTGCTGCCACACAGGCTTGGCACCATCTTAACCAAATAAGTTTATCGTGGACTAATTAGAGCACAGGACATGGTTCAAGTAATCCATGTCCTTACTCTGCTCGTCTCTAACAGGCTGTTCACCAGCTTTCTTGTGCATCATCTTTAGAAGAGGCTTCCTTCTTGGATGACAGTTGATATGTTTACATGCCCATCTAAATTGAGTTATGGCAATAATTGATCTAATACCTGAACCACATTGGGAACCATTATCCCAGTTTACATGCCAGTCAGAAAATCAAGTTATTGAATGAAGTGTGATTATCTCCATGACGGTTGGTAATGACACGTTCCCTTTTGTGTTAGCATTCTTCCAGTTGGCCTAAAGCTTCACACAAATACTTAACAAATTCTAGCAGCAGTGAAGCAGATGGCGTAATACCAGGAGCCTGCGGAGAATACCATAGAATAAGCGCTTCCTGCCTATCCAACCAGTACACCAAGCAATGATGACGCCACCAGCACGAACAACAGCAAGCAGAGATGTACAATGTAATGTCATCCTGCTCGTCATCAATCTCCCTTTAAAACTTTCTCTGACAGAATGAATGCTCAAATAAGAATTGGAACCCAGCCAACACCATGATTTGGACTACACCAGGCCTCTGGGACTGATACTAATGTATTTCTCCTCTACCAGAACTTGTAATAACAGAAATCTGATATAGAAGGGAACCGGACATTAATTCTAGACCCATCATCCACTAGGATGAGTCTGGCCACCCTGAAAGTAGTATTCCTGTGCTTATAAACAGGAGAAACCATGAAATTAAAAGTAAATGCATATTAAACTCCTCCCACGCCCGAGTTTTTGCCTCCACGACCATCCAACCCGCACTCCGCTTGCCCTGCCGGTACCTATCAGCTGCTTCAGGGGTCCCACAAGCCAAAAAGACCCGATAGGACTTCTTCTTCAGCCTGACAGCATCCCTTACGGGGGTTCGGGGGTTGCCGCCACGACAGGCACCGACCACCTTGCGGCCACAGCTCCGGTCAGCCGCCTTGACAATGGAGGCGCGGAACATGGCCCGCTCGGACTCGATGTCCCCCGCCTCCCCCAGGACTTGTTCGAAGTTCTGCCGGAGGTGTGAGTTGAAGTTCCTTCTGACAGGAGACTCTGTCAGACGTTCCCAGCAGACCCTCACAACACGTTTGGGCCTTCCAGGTCTGTCCGGGGTCTTCCCCCACCATCGGAGCCAACTCATCACCAGGTAGTGGTCAGTGGACAGCTCAGCCCCTCTCTTCACCTGAGTGACCAGAACATGCGGCCGCAGATCAGATAAGACGACAACCAAGTCGATCATCAAGCTGCGGCCTAGGGTGTCCTGGTGCCAAGTGCACATATGGACACCCTTATGCCTGAACATGGTGTTTCTTAAGGACAATCCATGACGAGCACAGAAGTCCAATAACAAGACACCACTCGGGTTCAGATCGGCGGGGCCATCCCGGCCAACCACACCCCTCCAGGTCTCACTGTCATTGCCCACGTGAGCATTGAAGTCCCCCAGGAGAACAAGGGATTCCCCGGGAGGAGCACTCTCCAGCACCCCCTCCAAAGACTGGCTCCAGAGGGGGGCCCCGGTGACCCGCGTCCGGGCGAGGGTCTTCTTTTCCGTGTTAGGGGTCTTTTGGGCTGCACTTTGTCTGATCCCTCACCTAGGACCAAATTGCCATGGGTGACCCTACCAGGAGCAAAAGCCGAATAGAAAAGTTGAATAGAAACACAACAGAAGAAATTACTTTTGGACCTAAAGAGGAACGATCAAGAGTCAGGACACAGCTTCAGTTAAAGTGCCCCTGGCATGAAATTCCCCGCAACCTTTTGGCCCTTTCTAGTCACTCTCTAAGTACCTTAATACTGTATCAAAGGATCGTTTGCCATAGCTCAGCCTTGTTGTAGAATTGCAGCCCCTACTAGGTGGCCCTTCTGTTAGCATTAGTACAGAACGACCGAGTTTTGGTGGGCGGGGCCCAAGCCATGCACCTCTATTGACTTTTATTCCTCACATAAAAAATATTACTAATATAGGTTTTTATCACTTAAAGAACATCGACCAGAGTCCGCCCCATTCTCTCTCTAGCCAATACGGAGACGCTGACGCATGCCTTTATCACCAGTAGGCTTGAATAATGTAATGCCCTGCTTTCTGGTTTTCCCAAAAAGAGTATATCAGGTTTACAGCTTTTACAAAATTCAGCAGCACGTGTCCTGACTAAGACCAGGAGGCGGGAACACATTACACCAGTCTTAGAATCACTGCATTGGCTCCCCGTATGTTTTAGGAGCGATTTTTAAGATTCTTTTAATAATTTTTAAGTGTCTTAATGGTCTTGGGCCTTCTTATCTTTCGGAATTGCTTTTACCATATGAACCTTCGCGGTCTCTGTGCTCCTCTGGCAGCCGTCTCCTTGTCACCCCAAAAGTCAGGACACACACTCTTGGTGAGGCGTCTATCTGTTATTATGGCCCTCACCTCTGGAACAGGGCGTCGGGAACCTCAGGGCCACAGAGAACGTTCATGTTTTTAAGAGCAGGCTCAAGACTCACCTTTTTAATATAGCTTTTAACTGATTATTATTTATTACAGTCTGTTTAATTGCGCTGCATGTGTTATTTGATTGAATTCTTTTTAGTTTAGCTTTTACCTGGCTATTTTTCGATTATTGTTTATCTGCTTTGCATTTTTATTTGATAATATCTTATAATTGTTTAAATTTTAATATTTTAACTTATTTTAATCTTCCTTCCAGTGTTTCCTCTGTGGGAGCCCTCTGCCTCGGGGTGGTGGTCGGCTGTAGCTGCCTGGATGCTCTCCAAGTGGAGCTTGGGTGGAGGTGAGGGAACCAGCCCTCCCTCTTCTGGGCTCCCTGGGTCAGTGCCTTGGCTGCTGCTGTTGATCTGCTGTGGGTCATTTTTAATCTGTAAAGCACTTTGAGAAGCTTTGTTGTGGTTTGAAAAGCGCTTTATAAATAAAGTTTGATTTGATATTGTCAATTGAGTCTCTAACGTCCGCATCTGATAAAACATTGACAGACATGCATTTGCGCACTACAAATTGCCCAAATTCCAAAATTATGTATGAAATGTAATTGGGTTTAGGCCTAATGATATTGTGTGTTAAACAATAATCTGTTTACAAATTACAGGCCTAATAAAATATTTGATCATCCATCCACTCATCCATCTGTCCTCATTTTGTCTCTAGCTTCACCACGACAGTAATGGCTCAGTTATCGGCTACTATAACTATGTAATGGCGTTTCAATTTGATCCGGAATCTGATCCGGACAGCGAGGCACCTGAGGAGGAAGCAGAAAGGTAGAGGATGTCTTCCACAGGTGATCCAGACAGACGTGCTGTGCACGGAGGGAAGGGGCTGTGTGTGTGTGTGTGTGTATATATATGTATGTGTGTGTATGTGTGTGTGTATATGTGTGTGTATATGTGTATGTATGCATGCATGTATGTATAAAATAGGAAAAAAAAATTGTATTGTCTTTTACTACTGTAAATTATCTGCACATCATTCTTATTGTCACAATTATAGTTGTTTTGTTCAGCACTTGTGCTATACAAATAAATTTGACCATGACCATTTATTGATCTGCTGATCATAATTAGAAAAATATATTTGCATGAAAAAATGAGGTTGTCTTTAAATGTTTTTCTATTTTCAGTTTGAGCTCTAGGTTGTTGAATAGACGTTGTCACACACATTTCTCCTTGTTTATGATAGCATGAAACATCTCAATTGTCTCCAAGTACTTCCAGTAAGAGGAGTGTCATTGAAGTTTGAGCTCACACTGAAGCAGAGAAGTCTCTCTCTGTTCTGCTTTTCCAGCAGTGAGCTAACTTTTTCCAGATGGTCGAGGGTTAGCTCTCCTCTTTCTCCTCCTCTGCTCTGTGTTCTTACAGGACAGGGCATGGGCTGTCTACAAACCAGGATAATCTTGAATTGGATCACACTTTGGCAAGATGGACACAAAAATATAGATTTTAAATGGAGCAAGCTTTATGACAACGAGCTATTCGCTCTGTACCACACCAGTGATATATTTGGATGTTCTTTTTTTCCTCTCTTTTTATTTGCAATTAAACATTCAATACAAACTTTATTAACCCCAAAAAATCCGGAGCATAAAAGATTATTTTCTACTTCTGCTAAAATATGACATGATTCTACACTTCATAAGGTTACTCTGTAGCATCTGCTTGTGGCATTTTGATACATATTCAAACGATGACTGAGGAAACAGAGGCTAATGCACTGACAGAGACTGTTTAAAAATCCAAGTCACATTATTTATAATCATGACATGGTTAATTGGCTTCTTTCAAGGGAAGATATTTAGAAAAATCAAGGACTGCAGTCATAAACGGAGTCATTTTTGCAGCTATGATCATAGGAATAAACCTGAGAATTATTTGGACCCAGAAAATCATCCAAACACCTGAATTTGTGTTTTTCTTCTGAGCAACATGAAACAGTAGAATCCTTCTACTCTGAGCAGGCGGATCCACTTTAATCTGTAGGTATAGTATGTTGTTAAAATGTAGTCTAATGTGAAAGTGTAATGTGGCTCTACCTTGAAACCAGTAAGGGAGCTTTGTCTGAAGCAGCTAACATCTGGCCTGAGCTTTTCTGGTTAGTATCCACAGGTCCTAGATATATACACACATGGATAGGTTTTAGTTTCTCTCTTTAACATGACAACTAAATGAAGCATTCTGATTGTGATCTAATTCTAAAAAATCTGCAGCTATTTGTTGATTGTATGCATTGTTACTGTTTTACTTTTCAGTATAATGATGCGGTTATTAAAAAGGAACCACTGCTGTGGTTTAGTTGAGTTTAATTACAGGTTACTTTGTCTTACCATGAGCTCAGTCTTTACCTTTAGGGCGTTTTCACACCAGAGCTGTTGGGTCCACTTTAGAAGGACCAGTGGACTTTGATCTGCTCCAAATGTGGGGCTTGATTCACTTGGAACTAAGGGTTCAAAAATCAACACTGTGGATCACTGGATTAAAATTCTTATCATATTAGATGGCTAGAGTTCAATTGGCAGTTAAGGATGGGTGCTTTTTAAAAACCAGGTTAGATGCTGAATCTGCATTGCCATGCTTGCTCACTGCTTATACGTAGTTTGTACTTATAGCACCAAAACAAACAGCCCTTGCAGCCGTATGACATCATCCAAGAGGTGATGGACCTGGGGAGGCGGTCCCAAGCCCTCTACCACTGTGTGCTGTAGGAGTGAGTAGCGAGCAGAGACACAGGATGATCCTCCAGTGTCCATAGGCTGTTTAAAAAGACAATGTAGCCATCAGTGAGCCTTTTGGTCATTCATAAATGCTCAGGCTGTGGAGGCAATGTGGTGTGATTAGGTGTTGTTCACAAAAGATTATGTGATGGCGGGATAAAGGGGTGTGTGTGGGGGGGTGTCTGGACTGTCGACGTGCAGGGTTGCGTATAAACCGTGAGGCGGAAGAGTCCGTGGTAAACAGCTTGGATCTAACTTGTTTTTAGTCCCAATTGAAGCCCCGCTCCTCAAGTCTTTTTGCGAGGCGCTCCAAAATGTGGCTGTCCTTCACAGTCCCAATGAATTGTCTGGTGATCTGGTTTCCAGCTCTAAAGGCCAGAAGCTCCAGGACCTCAGCTGAAATGGTAAACTGGAATGATGGAGATACAGTTTACGAATGCTAACACTGTTGCTGGCCGGGGCACAGCACACATTCTACACATCATAATGACATCACTGTCTGTTGCACCAAGGCGTGATCTTCAGTCATAAGTCCAGCGTTGCGGCAATATTGCAGTAATATTTATATCAAAGATGTTGGCACAGATGCTGCAATATTCACGCCTTGCCATGCCGGGAGTATTACCCTAATATGCTGCCACGGTGTCTTCTGAAAACTCCATATCTGACCTGAAATGTTAGTCAGAGGAATCTTATGCAGATAACTGGTTGAGGATGATGCTTAAGTTTGTCTTGTCTTAAAGCTCTGAATGGAGCAAGACAGTCTGAATCAGTTGGACTCACTCTGTATACCTAACTCAAGTAGGCTGGAGTTAATAGTAATGGTTTTCAACTACCAGATGATGATGGTGTGTGGATCCTATGCTTTGGTCTTTGTGGTCACTAGTTCAGTCATTAAAAAGTCATCATTAGGAGACAGATGCATAAAATGGTTAATCGCTTTTGTTTAAAGACTGATTCCTGATTAGACTACTGATACTATTATTACTACACTGTCTACTGTAGATCATTTTCACCACTTCCTCAGGAAGATTTGAGCATTTTCACAACTTTTCCAGTACAAATCAGAGACCTGTCTTCTGCAGAAATCCTCAGATGACTCTGCAATTGTCGGGTGTATCAGAGATGGACAAGAAGCTGAATACAGAGAGCTGGTGGACCGCTTTGTGACATGGTGTGGAAACAATCGTCTCACCTTGAATGTGAACAAAACAAAGGAGATGATTGTAGATTTCAGAAGAAACAGGGATAAGTCAAACACTGTTTCCATCATGGGAGAAGAAGTGGAGGTGGTATAAATACCTCAGAGTTCACCTTAACAACAGTCTGGACTGGAGACTGAACAGTGAAACCGTCTACAAGAAGGGACAGAGCAGACTGGACTTCTTGAGGAAGCTTAGGTCCTTCAAGGTTTGCAGCAAGATGCTGCAGATCTTCTACAAGTCTGTTGTGAAGAGTGTAATCTCTTCAGCCGTCATCTGTTGGGGTAGCAGCATCAGAGCCAGGGATTTAAATGGGCTAAACAATAGTGCTGCCGCGAGTAGTCGACCTAACCGATGAGGTTGAATATGAAATATTGTCAATGTCAGATTTTGCTGTCGAGCATAAAGTTTCAAAGGACCAAAACAGCATATTTTTCCCAAACCACTAGATGGCGCTGCACGCTTTAGTCGCAGACTTCCACTCAACTCAGTTGAAGGCCTTCCCTGTGCCACTGACGCTGAGCCTTCCTCCCCGACCAAAAAAAAACAAACAATTATGGTGGAAAAAGAAAGTGCGGAGGCAGTCTGTAAACGTTTTAGATCAAAAGGATCTGAAGTGTGGGTATATTTTAGGCAAACCGAAAATAAACGATTAGTTTGTACTCCTACAAGGCGATCTATTGAGCTTAAAGTCATTGGAAGTGGTTTGCTCAGCAGATAGCTCGCTGTGTGGCCTAACTTCTGGTAAGTTTTCTGCCACATGAGGCGCTGAGGTGACAATCAAACCAGTTGATCTCACTGTATAGGCTCTACGTGATCTGTGTGCTGAGGACAAATATTCAAGTGACCAATCAAAATGCGTTTTCCGCTCACATGATTCAAAGATGGCAGCCCCCTGTCTTTACGTCAGAAAAATGAATGAAATGGATAGAGATTTATTTGTATATGGTGGAAATGCTGCTACTTATTTTCAGTTTTGTGAATTGAATGGTAATGTGTAGTGAAAATAAGATGACGTGGAATTAAATTGTTTTTTTCTCAAACAAAATAATTGTTTAGACTAATTGATTAGTCGGTAGACTAATAAAAATGAAATTAGTCGTCTGTGGCTGCCCTACTCAACAACCTGATAAAGAAGGTTCTGGTTCTGTTCTGGGGACGACTGTGGAACATCTGGAGATGATGCAAAGAAGGATTCTTCATAAAATCAGAAAAATTATTAACCACCCTGAGCATCCTCTTCATGAGACTATCCTGAAACAAAGTGTCTACAGTCAGAGGCTTCTTCAGTTTCGTTGCAACACAGACAGCTACAGGAAATCCTTCCTGCCCACAGCCATCATGATCTACAACTCCTTAAGGAATTAATTAGTATGAGCTACAACAACACTTCATTTCCTTCTGGGATCAATAAAGTATTTTTGAATTGAAATGAACTATAGCGCTGTACTGTGGAACTATTTACACATGAAATATTCAGTCAAATGTTTCCTGTTGAAAGGAAATTGGAACTTATAAATTGCTCTGCAGAAGGTTAACATTTGAACCAACACCTTAACAAAGATGTTTATTGGCGTGTGCAACTTCTAAATGCCTAGTATCTGTTCTTAATGAGATCACGTTTCTGTGGCGCCTTCTGTGATAGTTAGTAACTCAATCAGCAGAGACTGCCTAAGGACTGAAAGCTGCTCAGATGAGCAGACACTGTTCTTCCAGTTGCACAAACATTCAGCCAGACTTTTCTCCTTCACTCAGCAACCAGACACCCACCCACCCCCACCCCAAACGCTCTGTACAGCCTCAGCTTTCCACATGGCCAGTCAGTCCTGACAGAAAAGCCAGATGTGGATTGGAAATGTTAGAAGACACACGCAGACCTTTGTTTTCCACGGTGCTGCTAAAAGATTGGGGTTAAAGACTAGAGAGAGGAAGTAGACTCCACTGTGACACACCTTGAAACAGAAGTCTGCTGGGAGTGCCTCTGCTGCTTAGATTGCCACATGTTTCAGCGTAGTAAGGTGTGGCTGAAGTAGGCAATAAAGTCTGTGAATGTGGCATGACCTAACATGGAGGCTTTATTAACAACTCTGCTCTTCAATGGAGAGTTCACCAGCAATGGCCAGAAGGTGTGTGAGGTGATAAAAAAGAAAGAAATGAAGTAAAATGGTCCTATGAAGCATTTGCTCTATTTGTTTAGCTTGTGTCCATGAAGCCAGATCTGATGGAATCAGCTCTGTCAGCTGTAATTCCTGCAGCTTTAGCATTAAGGGATTTTAGTGTAAATGTATTTCCAGTGCGTTCATACATAAGGACTAACATCTGTGGTGTGTAAACTCTAAAGGCAGCAGGGTCTTCTGAAATGGGCCTGCCCCTGCCCCTGCCCCTGTCCAGGTGTGTTCTGTGTGTGAGGACACTGGAAGCAGTGGTGTGTGAAGTCCAAAGTTTCTGTTGACATTACAACACAGCATTGTTACATGTTCACCAGTGGAACTGTTGCTTCTGCATTAGCCACAATACCCAGCGTCTAATACAAGGCTGTGTCTGTAATGTTGTTGTTAATCCTTTTCTCACATTTTTAAGATCTCCAACATTAACATAAAAACATTTAACTGTGTAAAAAACCCAAATATAAACAAAGGAAACATTTAAAAATGAAAACCTTAGTAAAATTGTATTGTCAATCATGAGATATAAAGACTAGAAACAGAAAGGTCCCCTATTGAGTGTAAGGGCAGTTTGCCAGAGTGTATTCTTTAGTGTGGAATGGGCTGCACAGCCTTCACACAGTCCAGCTAAAGCAGAGATGTAATCTGAGATTTCCTTGAGAATCTAGGGCAAGGTTCCCTCTCCACACATGTTGGGTATGCCTCCCCTGCTCCTGCTCTCAGCGTACATGTTTGTTTTTAGTTTGCTGGCTTGTGTGACCAGATTTGTCAGCAAATACAATGACCTGAAAGCATGGTGTTGTGTGAGAGGTGGGTGTGTTTGGACTGGTTTGTGTACGTGTGATAACTTTGTGTGTGTGTGTACAATCATACTTGGCTTTTTAGCTCTGCTGCAGCACATGAAGGAAGGGAGGGGTGTTCTACTGCTGGCTCCATTGATTGGCTCTACACAGACTGCAACTTGACCTCCGCACCAGATGTCTGCAATTCTCCCCGTAACATGCGCACTAGCAGCAGAAACACACTGCAGCCTTATTCTGCTTCCAAGCCTTCCCCTCCAGGTCTACACACCAGCCATTAGTAGGCCTACTTCAGCATGGCTCCTACAGCCTTGTTCACTAGCTTAGTGCCAGCTTAGAACAAGATGGTATGGTTGGTTCAATTCCTTTCAATTGTTCATGTTTTTGTCATGTAAAAGGAGCTGGTCAACAAAGAAGCTTGTTATTGTCTCTACTGCTGGTTAAGTTATAGATTTTGAGTCCAGCTGAACATACAGAGTTTAAATCTTTATTTTGCAGTAGGTGAATCTGCAGATGTTGCAATGAATAATGTCAGTGTAAAAACGAATAAAAGACTTCTCTAGGTCTTTGTAACATGGGAGGTATGTCAAATTAGGTCATGTCATATTTGCAATTGAGCTGTAGGGATGGGATGGTAAGTGTTGTCATGCCAACTGTTGGAAAAGCACTTGTGGCTCCCAAAAAACCCTTTATCTTGGACAGCATACATGTATGCTTGTTTGTGTGCATGGGTATGCACAGCAGGCATATTGTGTGTGTACATATGCGTCTTTCCAGCCAGCAAACTTGCAATTTGAAACAGTGGGACAGTGGCATTTCTAGTCCACATGCTGTAGCAGGAGATGGAAACACATGAGCCAGTTCACCTCAAATCATCTCTGAGAGTGGGGGAGGTGGAATGGCAAGTGGTGGAACACATGGTCTGGAGAATGCGAAGGATGAAATGGGAAAGGCAAAAGAAGAAAAAGCTTTGAACAAGTCCTTTAAAGGTACAGCAATAGATTCAACAGACAGGCCTGTACGTTTCCTTTTCTAACTTCTACCACTGGTGCTACAGAGGTTGCTGGTTTTGTAGCACAGACGAAACAAGTTGTAACACAAACATAAAATGTCTTTTACAATCTCTAAAAACCAACTGTAGTGCATCTCATTACTTGATCGCACAATAGCAGGAATTGTTTTCAGTGAAAAGGCTACCATATTAGCTTTCTTTATATTAGTGTGGATATATTTCATACATAGGTGTGTTCATATGCATTGAGAAATGTGAGCAGTTTAGATCATAATGTAATGCACATAATTGATTTCCCTTAGTTGTCTCACACTGGGCAAATTCAAGCGTAATAGCAGCAAAGTGACAGATTCACACAGATAAAAAATAAAATAAATAGAATTCGGATAACCATGTACAATAAGGGCAAAATTACAACACTAAAATACTGTGAAGTTATTAAAAATAGCATACTCTGGTTCAAGAAATATGCAACTGAGCAGAATCATTTCAAAATATTTATAAAATATACATGTCAAAGTGACAAATGATAAAAGATCCTTCCTGCCCACAGCCATCAGCGTTTACAACAACTCTGTGAAGAAATTTGATTAGTACGAGCTACGACAAGACTTAACTTTCCTTTTGAGATTAATAAAATAAATAAATTAATAAAGTATTTTTGAATTGAATAACGTCAGAAATGTTATTTGAAATGAGACGACAGTGAAAACAACAGCGAGCATGCAAACACTTATTGAGTTTGTTGGGAGCAGTGATGGTTCTACAGTCTAACAGTTATTTCTCACCAACTGCATGACTGTGTTTCAGCTCTTGCTGCCCCACTAGCTTCTTTGTAGGTTTTCCATTTTGAATCATGCGCACATAAACATCCTACACTGCTTGTTGGAAGCGTCGCATCGTCGTCAAATATGACTGAAATGTAGCGGGCTCCCCTGATACAGTATCTTCCGCCAGACCGGATTTCATTTCTCCCTTGATGGTAATCATCTCCCGATAACAGTATGCGCCAGTTGTTGTTTAGAGTTGAACGCACCCTTGAAAATCCTCCTTCCTAACTCCATCGGATTCTCTAAGCATGCGTATCCCGTCTACCGGTGGACTAGCAACAAACATGCAGGAATTGTGGGAACTGTTATGGGACACTAGGCTGATTACACTGATATAGTAACACTTGGTTATCATAATAGACTACAGCCACTATGTAGCATTGAGACGTACAATCTCTTCATCTGTGGTAACAAACTGTATCAATGCTGCTGGCAAAGCTGTCGCACCAGGGCTACGTATGAAAACTAGTTTATCACAGTTTTTTTTTTCCATCACACTGGTGACATATATGTCTCACTGTACAGCCCTGACTGATGAGGCTGTGGGGAAAACACCATAATGCAGCAGAAGAGAGAGGCAGACTAACAGCAACAAACAGCAGAATGTGGTGGTGACATAACATGCCCTGCATGTCGTCATTTGACACAAGGCAGCACAGGGTAGCAATAGGAAGCCCTGTCTCCTCAAACCAACATGGGTTTTATTCTGAACCAGCTGGCTGGTCATTTATCTTACGGGTTGATTCTGAGCAGGACAATCTGTGGTTGCCTGTCATTCTGCCAGGGTTCATATGATAAAGCAGGAGATATGGCCGAGCTTGTGACTCCTCCTCCATTCAACACAGACACAAACTGCTTTCAGTTCAGGCACTTTAATTAAAACCAGACTAGCTCTTGCTCGTTTTAAAGTGCTCAACAAACCTCCCTTTGTCTTTTGGCTTTCTTACAATCACATGAGCATGTGAGGTGTGGGTGTGTGAACATTATTACACATCTCCCACCCCAAATTTTGGTGTCAGTTACTTAAATGAACGAGCGAATCAAGGCTGCTAGTTCAGTCCCTGTGTTGTCCATTCCACAGGAGGAAGTGGAGCCAATACATTGGGTTAAATAGTATTTGGCAGCTGCTGATTGTGCAAGTTGTCCCACTTAAAAAGATGAGAGAGGTTTGTAACTTTCATTATAGGTACACTTCAACTGTGAGAGACAGAATGTAAAAGAAAAATCAAATAATATATATAATAATATAATATAATCACATTGTATGATTGTTGTTTTTTTAGGAATTAATTTGTATAATGGTGCAGAAAATAAGTATTTAGGACCGACAAACAAGCAAGAACTCTGGCCCTCACAGACCTGTTACTGCTTCTTTAAGAAGCTTTTCTATCCTCCACTCGTTACCTGTATTAATGGCACCTATTTGAACTTATCAGTATAAAAGACACCTGTCCACTCCTTCAAACAGTCAGACTCCAACCTCCACAGTGGCCAAGACCAGAGAGTTGTCTAAGGACACCAGGGACAAGATTGTACACCTGCAGAAGACTGGGATGAGTCAATCTACAATAGGCAAGCAGCTTGGTGAGCAGAGATCAACTGTAGGAGCAATTATTAGAAAATGTAATAAAAACAAGATCACTGACAATCTCCCTCGACCTCGGGCTCCATGCTAGATCTCACCTAATGGGGCAAAAATGATCAAAAGGTTACTATTAGTAACACAGTACATGGTCATGAATTAAGGTCCTGCTGTGCTTTAAAGATCCCCCTGCTTAAGCCAGCACATGTCCAGCCCTAGGCATGGGCCGGTATGAGATTCTGACGGTATGATAACTGTAGGCTAAAATATCATGGTTTCACTGTATTATGATTACAGCTCTAAAATGTGTATTTTGAATGTTTGTATTTTAAAAAAAAAAAGGAAAAAACACTTTTTAGTGAAGCAGATATGGTAACTAACTAGTATGCTAAGATAAATTGTCATCAGGATGCTAGTTACCATATCTGCCTCAGTTTAAAAAAAGTTACTAAGGATAGAGATGAAAAGATAAGATATGGTAGTTACCATATCTGCCAAGGTAACAAGCTCATTTCACTAATGTCAGATGCTAATACGCTCGTTCATTCCAAGACAGCATTAACTTTACCTTGAATTTAGCATACAACGATGAGTGGTGCTCCCGAACATGCGCTATCATATTCGATGTATTGTCTACTCAGGCTGCCACTGTTCTTAAGCACGTTTTGCACATCGGGCGAACTTCTTCTTCCAAGCCGTGACTGTCGGGCTTTTTACGCTAGTCGAAGTATTCCCAAACATCCGCTTAGAGACGGTGGAAAAAGTTCAGTCATCACACAGCCTGCAGCGCTGGCCGCTTGTCACTCACAACAAACGCAGGTGTGCGGGGGGGGGGCGCTGTACGCTGCAGCTTCTTGAGGGATCTTTACTTTCTCCCTGACGAGAGGTCACATAAAGGAAAAAAAACCGCAGGGACGGTATGACCGAAATTTTTTTGTGGTTTTGAAACCTTGACTTTTTCATACCGCGGTATACCTTGAAACCGGTAACCGGCCCATGCCTATCCAGCCCCCTCTAAAGTTTGCCAGAGACCATCTGGATGATCCAGAGGAGGATTGGGAGAATGTCATGTGGTCAGATGACACCAAAATAAAACTCTTTGGTATAAATGCCACTCGCCGTGTTCGGAAGAGAAGAATGATGAGTTCCATCCCAAAAACACCATACCCACTGTGAAGCATGGGGGCGGAAACATTATGCTTTGGGGCTGCTTTTCTGCAAAGGGGGCAGGATGACTGATCCGTATTAAGGAAAGGATGAAATTAGCCCTGTATGGTGAGATGTTGGACAAAAACCTCCTTCCATCAGTGAGAGCATTGAAGATGAAACGTTGCTGGATCATCCAGCATTAAAATGATTCCAAACACATCGCCCGGGCAACGAAGAAGTGGCTACGTAAAAAGCATTTCGAGGTTCTGGAGTGGCCTTGCCAGTCTCCAGAACTCAATCCAAAAGAGAATCTGTGGAGGGAGATGAAAGTCCATGTTGCCCAGCGGCAGCCGCAAAACATCCCAGCTCTAGAGAAGATCTGCATGGAGGAATGGACCAAAATACAAGCTAGTGTGGGAAAACCTGGTAAAGACCTACAGGAGACCTTTGACCTCTGTCATTCAATCAAGGATTGAAGTTAACATTTGTTATTCTGCACCATTATACAAATAAATTATTTAAAAATCATACAATATGATATACTGGATTAATATTTACATTAGGGCTGGGACTTTATTTAAAAAAATAATCTAATTAGAGGGTTTGTAATTAATTAACCAAAATTAATCGCATTTTAATCGCATATAAATATTTGACCTGAGAACAGTGAGAAGTAAGTTTTTCCTATGGATTTTTAGTATATTGAATAATGACTGAATACATAAGCTTAAGCAACAAAATATTGTTTATTTTTGTTCAACCAATTCCAACAGACCAGTGCAAATTTCCTATTAAGTGTAGCAATAGCATATTTAGAAATATAGTAGCCTACATTTCAGAAATTCAGGTACCCTTTAGGTAGGTAGACTTTCTGTAAACTGTTAGGGATGGGCATTCGATTAAACTGTCTTCATCGATCATCGGGAGAATTAACGATCGATTTTCGATTAATCATTGATATTTTTATATTAAAATTCAGGGTTAATAGGCTATATTAAAATGCAGTGAGAATAGAAAAATAGCGTGTTTTCTTCACTGAGATCTTCATTACAAGTGGGACACCTCTAGTGGCAGTTAATTTACGGTAGTTGCACAAAGAAAATATGCGCTATAAGCAGCGGAGCCGACAGCTAAAAGACGGTACTCATTAACACAACTGATGCTCATTTTTTTTCTTCTCCAAAAAAGTTTTTAAAAAAAAAGAGCCATGTGAAACAATAACTTGATAAAATAAATATAATACATATAGCCTAGGTCTGATAGTTTTGTGTTACACTTGGCAAAACCTAACAAAAAAGACAGTCGAGAACGAGGATGAGATCATACCTAACAATGAATTAGGCTCATTAACAAAGTAAAAAAGACAAACAAAGAAAAGAAACCGTAACTTATATACAACTTTTGCATCAGTCTAGTGATTTTTGTTGAGAAAGATGAGCATGTTAACATGCGCTGGGGTCAGAAACGAAAGCAGCCTGATGAGCAGACTGACGGTCGTTCAAGTACTTATAGACAGCTTCGCAGTGTTGGCAGTGAACCGAGACTTCTTTGTTTGTTTGTTTGTTTAGTCAAAGTGGTCCCACGCCACACTTTGCTGATACCACTTCATGACTATGCTACTTTTGAAATACACAGAAACTGGCAAGAAACTGAGTCGGCCTGTGGGTTTTATTTTCAGTCATCGCCCTTGTGTGGTAAAGTGTTTAATTACTGCCACATTGCAAAATTAATTGCATTCCTTCAAAACTCACACTACGCAACAGAACATGCGTTAATTGATCGGTAAAAAAAAATGTCATCGATGAAATTCTTAATGATCAATTAATCGATAGTCGATTAATTATGCCCACCCCTAATCGACGCTTTCATCCATTCATTTTTTATAACAATATTTCCCATCCACGGGGCCAACCAAAGCGGTCTCATCAGCTTCTTTGTCCATATTCACTGTGGTTTGTTGTTAACTGTCTAATGAACGCTAGTTGGTGTTCCAGTATAATTGGTCCGCCGAAACTCATCCAGTAAGATACGTTCCGTGGTGCAAAGATAATTGCAATAAAAATGCGTAAAAAATGCTTAAGTTATTTTTGTGTAATTAATTAATCTTAATTAATGCGTTAAAGTCCCGGCCCTAATTTACATGTGTCTCACAGTTGAAGTGTATCTATGGTGAAAATTACAGACCCCTTTCATCTTTTTAGGTGGGACAACTTGCACAATCGGTGGGTGCCAAATACTTCTTTGTCTTGCTGTATCATCTCAGTACCTTTGCCAGGGTCTATACTCTAGAGTAAAACTTTGACTACGGAAATGTTTTTACATTATGAGCTGCTTGGTCCCAACTGTGGTCGCCAAAGTAATCAATATTTAGATATTGTTAATAAAAACATAACTTATTTAAAGAAACTCATCTGTATCAAAAATAATTTAAACTGACCCACTTGCGTTCTACTGAGTTGTCAGCTTTCTCCAGACAGCAACGCTTCAAAAACACCCACTCAGCCCCTCCCCTCACAGCATAGGCTCACCTGAACAGTCATGGCTGAGAGGAAAACGTTGACCTGCTCCACAAACATGGACAGTATGTCCAGAGAAGACTGAGTCAAATGTTGTTGGGAAATACTTTGACCTATGAGGTAGATGGAGAGGAAACACTGAGATGCAGAAGGATGCTAGATGCCAGCTGTTCTAACAAGTGAATATCTGATATTGGAGATCAACTTAAAAAGGTCAGTGAAGCTCCTGTATCTGCAGCAATATGGTAGTAAGCCTCCTGGATGACATGATATCATCTGTTTAAATGTAAATGTTATTAATTCTAACTGTATTTTTATGTAATTGTTCTTTAAAAGCCCTTCTAGAGACAGACGTAGCAAATTAGCCTTGGCTATACATGTTGTAGGGTGTTAAAGTTTTAATGTGCATCCTTGGCCCTATCAAATCAAATCAAAATAAAATGTTAGCTACTTATAAGTGAGTCAATCTGCTTACCTGTTGGGTGTTTCCCAGTCGTGGAGTCTGCACTGCGCCATGCTCTGTTCTACTTTAGGAAAGAATTAACACAGAAAAATGTCTCTCAACAGACAACTTCATCAGCTACTCAATACTGACCAGCATGACCCCTCCATTACTCCTCTGTTTGGCTGTAAACGAATTAGCAGCTAATGTGGCAGTACCTGCTAGTAAATGTTAACAAGCAGTGGGTCCAGACTGTTAGAGCAGAAACTGGTCAGAACCAGTACTAGTTCATCACCGAAGAAAAAGAACCAAACACAAAGTGAACAGAGCTGCTGCTGAATGTGTTTACATGAACCACATCATTGTCGGTGTATTTTTTCATGGACCAGATCTATGTTGGCACACAAAAAGCTGTTTAAGGATAGAATAATTGTTTATTTGTTCCTTAGTGGGAATATGTATGTTTATCATCAGTACAGTTACAGGCAAATGGAAGTATGGACAGCCTGAAGATGAGCATAAATAAATATAGAACAGTCACACAACTGTTTCCAAGGTACACACTTCCATAAAACATTTAAACACTTCTAAGTTTCGACTACTGTTTTACAATCCAGGAAAACTACACTTTTCAATTATTTAGTTTTTTTACACAGGTGCTGAATTTCTCAATTTAGTTTTTCAATTCAGTTGATTTATATGGTGCCGATTCACAACAGATGTCATCTCAAGGCACTTTACAAGAAAAGTCATTTTAATACAATCATACAAACATTCCAGTCAGTTTAAAACTTTGAGCTTGAGCTGCTGACTGAGTGGCCCTCTCCTGATGAAACACATTTGGTCATTTTTGGGTATTTTGATTGTCAGATGTGATGAGTGTTTTGCTGATGTTTAGTAGAGGAGTTGTTATCTGTGATGTCTCTGTTAGATATTTCATTATGATTTCATAGAAGTATGCTAATGTAAGTAAACAAGACAGAGTTGCCTGGAGTAGTGGTGGGATTTCTAGCATGCTCCTCAGCTCTGTCCTCTGTGACTGCAGATCTAACCGGAATGAGCTGAGTGAATGATTACTGTTCTTCATTGCTTATGATGTGATGGAAAGGGATTTACTGGAAAGGATTTAAAAAAGGAATTTAAAAGTACTTGTTCCTGTACATTAGTCTTTGTGGTGGTGGTTAAAATAAATATGCTGGGAGATGGCTTCTCTTTCTCTTTCATCCCCCCTCTGATCAAATACAAATGTGCCTGTATCAAAAGGTGTGAGAGAGCCCACACTATGATGTTAACACTTGTAACTTGACATGGGGTTTTTGGGGTGATTCTTAGTATGATTTTTTTCTTCAAACACGGTGTGTGTAGTGACATCCAGAGAGGAAAACTTTGGTATCATCTGACCAGACTATATTCTCCCAGTATTTTACTCGGTTGTCCAAATCTTCTGCTGCAAATGTAAAAAAAAGTTTCAACACACCTTTTCTTTAGCAGTGGAGTCTGATACAGTAGGCGTGCATAGAGACCATTGAGGTTGAGAGTGTTAGTTATTGTTTTCAAAGTAAACAAGAAGTGTACCTACTGTTCCCAGATCTTTCTGGAGCCCTCTCTGGGTGCTCCTTTGCTCTTGGACAACTGTGTTGGTTCTTAAGGACTCCCTGTTAGAAATCTTGTAAGGACACCTGCCCAGGGTTTGCTTAGTCTGGATTGATGTTCTTTCAACATCCGGCTTGTAGCTGCAGTGGTAATCCCTGGAGCATTCAGAGATTTAGACATGCACCTGTAACTATTTCTATCGCTAGGTTTTGCAGCAGACATTTTTTTGTGAAGTTTTTTGTTTTTGCCAATTATCCAATACTTGGGATATGAGAATCCTTTTTTTAGACCAGCCATTAATATTAAACCAGCTGATATAATACTCATAGCAGCAGGAAGAAGTTTCCAAATGCTTTTTATGTCTCTTTTGCACATCCTTTTCATGATGTGTTGAATATTGTTTAGATTACTTGAGGAGGATTATTGTAAATTCCATGTTAATATAAATATTAGAAATATGTTTACTAAGAAAAATGTGGATGGTTCCAATACTTAATTTAACCTCTGGAGACCTCTCCTATCTAAATAGTGTTGTGGTTGAGACTCACTGGTGACAATTTGATTAGCAGCACTTGAGTCTGACTTTGTGTCTTAAATCCAATGGAAGCAGAGAGTGTGCTTAGGTTTCCAACAAAAGGCTTTTGTATCATGGCTTTATTTTTATTCAAGAAGTAATTACAGAGTGTTCAACCTGGGGTCTCATTTATAAAACTTTTTACAGAATCCTTATTAAAACTACTTAAGCTAAAAAAAAAGGTACCTACACAAAGAAACTTTCCGATCTATAACATCTTAAGTCCACAGAGCCGCATGCAATTGCTGCTTTATAAATCCCACCCATACTAAGAACATGCTCAGATAATTCTTAGATCGTATCCCACCTCCTACACCCCCTCATTCTGTCATAAATGGTCAATGCGAAGTACCTGAAGAATGTTCTACATAGACTAAAGCTGGCTGAATTGTTTCATTTCATGGGTAACCATGGCTACCGAGGGGTCAAGAAACTGCAATACCACAGAGACAGAAATTGAGGTCTTTGTGGGTGAGATGGATGCATAGAAAAATGTTTTATTGTAATCAATCAATTAATCAATCAATCAGTCAATGTTGATCTGTGTAGAGCTTTACAGCCAAAAGGCAACCATAGTGCTTCACATTAAAAGACAAAAATATAGTTAACAATAAGAAAATGTGAGCTGCGAGGGACACAGCATTGTTGCAGCGTTGTGGCACACATGAAAACGAAGGTGGAGGCAAAGAGGAAGATGGTATGCCATCGCCAGAGTGTGTCTGTCCCAGGTGGTGATACCCACGAATGGTCCACAGCTACAGGGGGGCCGGGATGTACTGTTCCAGCGGGTGGGTGGGTCGGTCAGTCGATCGAACACCAGGCCCAGTGCAGCACATGGATCTAATAGGACTGCTTTAGGGAATCTACATTGGCTGATCAGTCAGTCATCATCATGGAACAGGAAATCTCTAAAAACTCCCCCCATCCGGATGCTGCCATTAGCATGATCTTTGAGGATTGTGCCAGTGCATCCTTTGTGGAGCATTAGGCACAAGTGTCACTGCAGTATTTATATTTCTACTCTGTAATCACACCTATTGATACACACCTTATAACTATTAATGCACCAATAAGTGGAATTGCTCTATTATCTGAAAACCTATGTATGAACATACTGTGATATAATTATTAAATGTAACACATTTTCATTCAGATTCTCATTTTTATTCTGAGTCCAGAGATGGGGATGGGGGGTGTTGTCAGGCCCAAAGTGTGAAAATGTGGCTTAAATTCACAATTGTGCCATCTCATTGGCTAGTTTCTTCAAGTCCAAAATGTTTGTAAGCAAGCATCATAGTTTGCCTAAAGTTGCACACATTTTTTCCATGTTTTTTTCTATAAATCACAAAGTTTGCATAGAAAGTGATTTATGCTATCTTTAGACCCCGTTTTGTGCGTAAGCAAGCTTTACAAATGAGACCCCCAGCTCATTTGTTTCCAGCTAAATAAAACTGTCCCCTCATTGTCTCTGGTTAGGTGAGCTCAGGTTCTTGAGGTAACAGGTCCAGGAAGGGAAACTGGGAGAGAAATGTCTTTCTGTAAAAGCAAATGCCCATCTTCATGTCTCAAGCAACATATGTCATGTTTGTAAAGGCCTATTGCACGCTCTTGCCTTATAATTTTGCAAGCTGTTTGAATTTCCATCAGGTCTGTGGTGTATATTGTGTAAGGAAGCTGAAACTACATGTGTAGCTTTTATCTACGGGACCTACAGGATCTTTAGTACCTGTCATACACAGAAACAAACATGTCTGCTATGAGCACGATGCACTCTGACACACACTTGTCGCGACTGGGGCAGTATGAAGGATATTTCTTTTTGGGATCTGTAAACCTACCCCTGCGCTTTGACGTCTTGTAAACAGCAGCACTGCACTGTCTGTGTATGAAAGGATCAGAACCAGCCACTAGGCAGCAGCTCAGGGAGAGAGAGGCTGCCGTATTCCATTCTTCACAACAGTCAGTTTATGTAGGCTTATTTGTCCCCTGAAACAAGATTAAAACCCAGACATTTTCATCAATCTATTAAATCCCCCTGTATGCCCCAGACAGATCGTGAAAAGTGGACATGTCCGGAGAAAAGAGGACGTTCCGTCACCCTACTTCCGATGTTAAAGTTGGCAGCTAACTAGCTAATTAGCTTACAGAAGCAAGTGTCTCTCATTAGCCCCAACATGCTTCCTTTTAAGATGCATGTCCATTAGAGTCGTACTGCCATGGAAGGCAGGTTCTACCTCGCAGATTTTGCATTGCACATGTTTCTCTTAAATAATTTTTAATTATGCTCCCCAACTTTACGAGCTCTGTTGCTTTTTGGCTTTTTGTGTGATGCCACAGCTGACCCCTAGTGCCTCTACTGCACATGTGCATCAAGGGCAGAAAGACGGACAAAGCAACTTAAGGTATTGGGTCAGGTTTAAGAGAAAAACAAAGCTTAAAGAAATAAACGATGACGTCAAATATTATATTTGTCAGTGTCCGTTTTGGTTATCAATGTCATCGTAACGAATTGACTAATCGTGGCAGCACTAGTGTAGTGATACCTAAAACTCACGAACGAGACGGGATGAGATTTTAAAATGGCTATCAAGTAAATGTCAAAGATCACATTTATGCTCCAAACAACTAACAAACTCATGTTAATCTTTTTCAGGATTGTTTTGATGTCTTCAAGTGTTAGGATAGGGATTCAGCTATGCAAAAGTCATTTCCCAGTTGCTATTAATAGCGTGTGCTGTGATGTAGCTCACCTTACACCTTGATGCCCTGCCATTGGTCTTTGTAGTGATGCTTGGTTCCTTCCTGAACAACTTGTAGTGCTTAAATGTTTGTGTATCGTCCTTCACTCTGTCACCATTTATCATTCCTACTGGAACCTCAAAATGCTGCCAAGCAAATGACTTTAGAGTAGTTGGGGATCTTCTGTTGCAACTTTGTCAGGCAAAGCCATGTTGACTGTAGCGGGCTAGTGCACACCAGATACAAGTTAGCTCAATGAGAAATATTCTGATGCTTAAACGTTGTGATATCTTGTTACAGGCCTATTCAGCAGCTTTCATAAAACCTATGCCAGCTTTGTTTTGTTCCCCCCCGGATCCATCACTTGTGCTGCTCGTGCTTGTTCTGCTGTGAACTGAACTCAGCTGTAATACAGCGCCCATGCATAGAGACAGATATACTGCTGCAGATAGCAGAGGAGAACTCTTTGCCAACAGAAAAATATAGAACTATAAAATTGATCTGAAAACTCAATGTTGACAGATTAATCCCAGCAGCTCTCTAATGATACTTGTTGTTTTACTACCATAATGAGAAGACTTCTTTCTAAACTGGCATTAAAGTGGCATTAGTCGAACATCCCTTTATGTTTTATGTTCGACTAATCCCACTCTCCAGTGACGTGCGGCGAGTGCTACGCTGTGGGCTCTTGCTGAATGAAGCTAGGACAGCCACTGATGTTTCTTCATTAGTGACAGTTTTCTTGCGTCCACATTTTTGACAAATCCAACACTGAACCAGTTTCACGAAACTTAGCAAGCAGTTTGCTGACTGTAGCATGGGAGATGGGTGGTCTTGTAGGGTGTCTTGCATTGAAATCTGCTGCAATGACCCGGTTACTGCGTTCACCAGACATCAACACGATTTCGATCCGCTCCTCACGTGTTAACCTCTTCGACATGTCAATGGCTGTGAACAAAGAGAAACTTGTAAATAACTCATGAAAGAATAAAGTTACATTGAAACCAAGCACACCATTGTTTTTCTTGTGACATTACCAATAAGTTTGATGTGTCACATGGCCCTCTTCCTATTGAAAAAACAAAAGTTGTATCCAAGATGGCCGACTTCTAAATGGCCACCATGGTCACCACCCATCTTAAGGAGTTTCCCCCCTCACATATCCTAATGTGCCACAAACAGGACTTTGATATCACCTAACATTCTCATGTTATTACGGTGTATCCATATAAATGGCCCACCCTTTACTGTATCTGCATGGGAAACCATTCATGTTCCCAAACAGCAGAGTTTAGTGATAGCTGGGAGTCCTTTCTGTTTTGTTCTGTTGTCATTTTCTAAAGTTTCACTGCACTGCGCTCTGAGTTCCACACACAAACAATCTGTATGTGTTCAGGTAGAAAACAGCTGGCTTCATTCGGTATACGTGCCTACTGAAATGTCAGGGCCGTACCACAGAATCTGAATACATGTACCACTGCACCCCTAATATCCAGACATAGTCATGGTGGCCTTGGCAAGGAAGGATTGATGGATGGTCATAAATAATATAAAGTTTAGAAAAAATAGAAAAGGAGTTGTCCGTGGTAAAAAGTCAGTCTTATCTTTTTCACTTTAATCTTTCTGTTTTAAAATGTAACTCAAACACACAATGACAGTAACTAAGGGGCAGTGGCATTTATTGGGCAGTTTTGCAGTGACTTTAATTCTGAGATCATCTAGAGCATGTCTGTCCAAATGACCAAACATGCCAAAGCCAAGAACTCTGATGAGGAAATGTTTCTTGGCTGTTGTGTGAAAGGGAGAGTCCATGTCACCTTTCACTAACTACTGACTTCACTATGGAGCAGGGGTGCCCAACCCTGGTCCTCAAGATCTACCATCCACCAACTTTTATGCTGCGTTTTCACTAACCAAAATGTCAACGCCTAGAACGGCAAGATTACATGTTAAGTCTATGGTTGAGGCCATCAGAGGGCCATCAGAGTTTCTGCAGTGCTTTGTGCGATTTGACTGCGGCAATTTGTTAAACTTTTGCTGCTTTTCAAGCTTCAAAGCGGCAAAAGCCAGCAACGCAGAAGTTCAGCTTGCTGAACTTTTGGCGCCGTCCCCCGAGTGTCAACCAATCAGAGCATCTCACTGTAGTGACATCACTACACATCTAAAGTAGCGCTGAAAGCGAACCTAATCCATACGCAGCTCCTGGATGGTTAAACTCTCCAAACTCAGAACGCCTCTCAAGAATTGGCTGTATCCACAAACGGTGCTAATGTGCCCGACGTCGATGTTGTCTAGCTTTATTTAGCAAATAAAGCCAAGCCACTCTCTCTGTATGATCCGCCATTGTTTAAAACATCTGGCAACAGAGGAAGCCCCACCCACGCTCTCTTTTTTTTTTTGCTCAGCAAGTGGCAGGCTTTGCAAGCTTCAGGCTTGAAAATGTAAGCACTTCCAACTTTGACACCGACAAAGCATGCGGTGTGAACGCGGCATAAGGTGCATCTCTTCTCATCACTGCTGAATCAAATGAAGGCCTCATTAGCAGGCCTCTGCAGAGCTGACAGGCTGCTGATGAGGGAATTGAACAATTTGATTCAGGTGTGTTGGAGCTAAGATACTGCCATAGCATATTTCACTATGAAATCACTTAAATGCTACATCTTGCTTTAACATTTGGCACAACAAATCATAACAGGATGGATTTTAAAATCTAAAGGCTAAAGTTTAGTTAACGTAATGGCAAGTGATTGTAACAGAAGCTTCCGTGGCTCGAGATGTCCACCCGTCACAAGTCGGTGCCACTCATGGGGAAGACCTCAGGGCTGAGTTAACATTGTCTTTGACTTTGTCATACATCCTCGGTACTGCTTTGTCAGTCATGTAGCTGCAGGTAGGGATCACGTAACGGGGATCTAACATAAAGCGAAAGCCTGTGTTCTCGACAACACTGTAGGGACGTAAACCTTTGCAAATATAATGCACTACAGACTCCGTAATCTTCTGTGCACGGACAGAGTTAGATGGAAGCTTGGATGTTGCGTTGTCCAAAGTAGTTTGCGTGGGGTCCTGTGTTTGGGTTTTTTTTGGGCTGCGGTGAAGCTAGCTTGTCTGCATGGTGTCTTTGGAGGTGGCTGCACAGGTTCAATTCAAATTCAATTCAAAAATACTTTATTGATCCCAGAGGGAAATGAAGTGTTGGTATAGCTCATATAATTAATTCTTTAAGTAGTTGTTGTAGATTATGATGGCCGTGGGCAGGAAGGATTTCCTGTAGCGGTCTGTATTGCAGTGAAACTGAAGAAGCCTCCGACTGAAGACGCTCTGTTGTTGTTTGACTGTCTCATAAAGAGGATGCTCAGGGTTGTCCATAATTTTTTTGATTTTTGTGAGGAATCCTTCTTTGCATCATCATCTCCAGATGTTCCACAGTTGTCCCAAGAACAGAACCAGAACCTTCTTTATCAGGTTGTTTAGCCTATTTAAATCCCTGGCTCTGATGCTGCTATCCCAACAGATGACGGCTGAAGAGATTACACTCTCCACAACAGACTTGTAGAAGATCTGCAGCATCTTGCTGCAAACCTTGAAGGACCTAAGCATCCTCAAGAAGTCCAGTCTGCTCTGTCCCTTCTTATAGACAGTTTCACTGTTGCACCTCCAGTCCAGTCTGTTGTCAAGGTGTTCTTCTCCCATGATGGAAACTTCAAGGTGAGACGATTGTTTCCACACCATGCCACAAAGCGGTCCACCAGCTCTCTGTATTCAGCTTCTTGTCCATCTCTGATACACCCAACAATTGCAGAGTCATCTGAGTATTTCTGCAGATGACAGGTCTCTGATTTGTACTGGAAGTCTGAGGTGTACAGAGTGAAAAGGAATGGTGAGAGTACGGTCCCTTGTGGTGCTCCTCTGCTGCTAACCACCTGGTTTGACACACAATTCTTCAGTCTCACAAATTGTGGTCTGTTGGTCAGGTAGTCATTGATCCAGGCGATTGTTGAGGGCTCCACCTGTGTCTTCAGGAGTTTCTGACAAAGCAAATCAGGCTGAATTGTGTTAAATGCAGTGGAGAAATCAAAGAACATGATCCTCACAGTGCTGCCTGCTTTGTCCAGAGGACAGTGGGTTGGTTGAAGTAGGTGGATGATGGCATCTTCAACTCCAACTCCACAGTGATAAGCAAACTGCAGCGGGTCCTGATATGTTCTTGTTTGCTTACTCAGGGGTGCCAACAGGAGTCTCTCCAGGACATTCATGATGTGGGATGTCAGGGCAACAGGTCTATAGTCATTGATGACTGATGGGTGAGTTCTCTTTGGTACTGGAACAAGGTAGGATGTCTTCCACAACACTGGATCCTTCTCCTGAGTTAGGCTAAGGTTGAAGAGGTACTGCAAGATCCCACAGAGCTGCTCTGCACAGGCCTTCAGGACTCTGGGGCTGACAGCATCTGGACCTGCAGCCTTGTTCCGGTTCAGTTTCTCCAGCTGCCTCTTCACCTGACTTTTGGAGACAGACAAGTGGGAGGGGGAGGCAAAGGGGGTAGCAGCATTTCCTGACTTGGTTGAAGTCACACATGTGGAATCAGAAGAGTCCATGGCTGAGGTGAAGGCTAAAACATCCGAGGTGTAACAGGAAAGCTGTTGATCAGAGGAGAGTGGGATGTCTGTTTGGCTGGGAACAGGAGAGGGGGATGCTAAGCTAGTTCCTGAACTGAACCTGTTGAAGAATGTGTTCAGTTCATTGGCTCTGTCCAGACTTCCATCTATCCAATCCTTCCTGTCCTTAAAGCCTGTGATCTTTCTCATTCCTGACCAGACATCTCTGATATTGTTCCTCTGTAGTTTGTTCTCCAGCTTCTTCCTGTATGCCTCCTTGCTGTCTCTGATCTTGACCTTACGTTGCATCTGTATACTCCTCAGTAACTCCCTGTCTCCCTCCCTGAAGGCTCTTTTTTTCTTGTTTAGCAGTTCCTTCATGTCACTGGTGATCCAGGGTTTGTTATTAGGGAAGCATCTCCCTGTTCTGGTGGGGATGATGTGTTCCACACAGAAGTTTATATTGTTAGTCACACACTCAGTCATGGCATTGATGTCCTCTCCATGTGCTTGGCAAAGAGTCATCCAGTCTGTGGTTGCAAAACAACCCTGCAGGGCTTCTTCAGCTTCCTGTGACCATTTTCTCACAGTTCGTTTTGTCACAGGTTGCCTCTGAACAAGTGGTTTATATTCTGAACAGAGAAAAACAAGATTGTGATCCGATTGTCCCAGAGGAGGTCTTGGTTTGGACGTGTATGAATCCTTTACATTTGCATAAAACAAATCCAAGGTCCTGTTTTCTCTTGTAGAGCAGCTGACAAACTGTTGAAATGTTGGAAGTGTAGTAGAGAGGGAGGCATAATTAAAATCACCAGATATTGCCACAAATGCATTGGGGTGCTGTGTCTGTAGCTTAGCAACAACGGAACTGATGACATCACATGCAGTGTTCGGCAACGGCTGAAGGTGGAATGTAAACAACTGCCAAAATTACACTGGTGAACTCTCTTGGTAAATAATATGGACGAAAACTCACTGCCAAGAGTTCGACATCTGGGCTGCAGAGATGACACTTCACAGTAACATGTCCTGGATGACACCATCGGTTGTTTACAAGCACTGCTACTCCACCACCTTTTCTTTTTCTGCTCGTCTTCAGATCTCTGTCTGCTCGTACAGTCAGGAAGCCTGGCAGAGAGACGTTGGAGTCGGGGATATGATCCAGCAGCCACGTCTCAGTAAAACACATAACACTGCATTCACGGTACTCTGGCTAAGTCCTTGTGTAAGGGCTTTGAGTTCATCCATCTTGTTAGCCAGTGATCTTACATTGCCCATTATGATCGATGGAAAAGATGGCTTGAACTTCCTCTTTCTCTGTCTCCTTTTCGCTCCTGCTCTGCATCCACGTCTCCTCCTTATCAACTCATCGGGGATTTGTGGTTTCAGTTGAGGTATTATTTCAGCTTTTGCGATGTTAATCAGCTGCTCCCGGCTGTAAACCACATTGTTGCCATGGTTACGCATCATAACAAATTGTCAAAAAGGGAAAAATTTACTGCAAAAATCCTTCCAGCTTCACAGCACCAAAAATTAGAAAGTATACAGGTAAAAAAATGCAATCTTAAGAAAAAAGAGGAACCAATGTACAAAAAACCAAAACTTAATATGTAGCCAACAGAGCCACTCCAACATGCAGCCACCCAGAGCAGCGCAATTCTAGAAGGTTAGTTGTATTACTGGTGTAGCGTATAGAAGACTGGCAATGCTTGCAGATTGCATTTGTTTTATCGATCCATTGGTTTCCTTCCTTTGCTTTAAAACCAAAATGTGTCCAAACATCTGCCTTTAGGGACAACGGCGCTTCTAAAATCTTGGACGTTTTCCTTTTTTTCTTCTTCTTCTTCTTAACTATGTGTTTTGAAATTCGCGGACGCCTCTGCGCCCCCTAATGCCTGGGCAGAGTATTGATACTAACGGCTAGAATGTCGAAACTGTATCTTTTTTTTATAATATCGGTGAAGCTATAGCTAACAACAATCTACTCACAGCAAAACTATATATATATGTGTGTGGGTGTGTGTGTGTGTGTGTGTGTGTGTGTATGTATGTGTGTATGTATATGTGTGTATGTATATATGTGTATATATGTATATATGTGTGTGTGTGTATATGTATGTATATAGATATAGATATATATCTATAAATTTGAGAGAGATTGATTCAGCTGTGATGAGAAAGGACGCACCTAAAAGTTGCTGGAGGACCAAGGTTGGGCCCCCTATCCTACAGTGTGACAGGGGTCTTTAAGGACTTTGTTTTGTTTCTTTCTTGTATAGCCTACTGTCTGATGGCAGTAAAAACACTCTGCCACGCATTGTGAAGTAATAGAACACTGAATGGACTCTGTTGGGGTTTGGAACGGGGTGGGGGGGTGGGGGTAAGTTCAGAGGAGATGAGTAAGAAACTAATTTCCTCGAGTGCTTTCAGTCGTGTCTCCTTCTATGAAATGTGAGAAGCTTATTGTGTTGTTCTCGGGGTGTGTGCTCTCTCTCGTACACACCACCAGTCTGGATTGTAAAACAACACTTGGTGTTACTTCAGCGGTGTTAATTAACAAAAACAGAGAGGCTCAATGCATCTGTAGGGAGAGTCGGATAACAGATTTCTTACACCCTGAACTTGTAAGATATATAGACCTGTTATTTATCGTTGCACTCACATGTAATGTACTGTATTTATACCACACTACCATGTAGTTGTTTGAAATAGTCTGGAGGTTTGGATCTCCTAAGTTATTGTATATTCCGAGTTACTGTTTGGAGGGTCAGCCCCTCCTTGAATAATTGATATATTGTCCATTTGCCATGTGTGAGCATACCTAGCAGATATCCAAGGGGGGTATCTTTGAGCAGCACAGTGTTGCAGTGAATGTGTTCATGTTGTGACACGGCTTTGATTCTATCATCAGAACTGGAAAATAGGGTTGGGCAATGTCCCCCAAATTGGCAGTTGACAATGTTTACAGTAAAACATCGCGATGGACGATCGGGGGACTTTTTTTAAAAAACCATCTCTTTACATAGGCCTAAAAAATGTATTTATAAAGTAGGAAAAACCTTAATTCCGTAAACTGTACTTTCATTATTTTGCTACACTAATACAAGTTGTAATATGTTGTACGTTTCAACTTGTAATACATTTCACGCAGCTGCGTCAATCACTGACAGAAATAATGAAGTGGCCACTTAAATGGGACCCACTGTACTCACCCGGGCTTTTTAATACATGGCACTCAGTTGCACGTAAGGGAAAAGAGAGACTGATGAACCGAGCAGTAAAGCACAACAATGTATATTCGTGGTGGACCAGTCGCTGACGCCAAAAAGTTAAAAAAAGAAAAAAACTTAATGTCCGGATTTTGTCCTCAGTCGCCCATAAAGAGGGCGATCAGGATCCACCTACTATTCTAGGTCGTTCTCCTCCCAGGTAACAGCCTGTGCGGGCGATCCTTGCTCGCTTCTCAAAACAGAGATGAAAGAAATTTAAACTTGGAAACATTGGGGGCTGAGCATCCCCACCCCCCTCCCACCCCCGCGTGGAGAAATCTGGAGGAAGCTACGCAGTAACAAGGCTTCTTATTAAAGCTTTTTTGAGCATTGCGGCATATTGTTTAAAAGCAAATACTGCAATATGTATTTTAAAATGGATTTATTTTCAATCTTAAATGTGACAATGTAAAGAAGATCCCTAAAATCAGTATTATTATTATTATTAGGTAAGGCGGTATGATAAAATTAGTCAAAAGGTAACAATTATTTTCATTTTATTTTCCCTGACCAGCACAAAAGTGAGTTCTGTGTCAGGTTTCATGGTGGACCTCTGTGTCTGCTGCTATTTTCATCATTCTCTGTCCTGTCTAGGTTTTCAGTAAACCAACTATAACATCAGATTTCTTTTATCTTAATAGATGTTATCAAAAGGTAATCATAAAAGGAACTGAGCTTTGCAACATGAATAGCATGGACTATTTTTTTTGGGGGGGGGGGGAAATTGGCTCAATGATATAGTTTGAACTAGAAAAGCAGTCTGAGGGCAGACCTCCACCAAGGGAGCTCAGTCCCAGTTATGACAGCGGTCTTTGTACTCAGAACAAAAGTAAAACTGTTGACTTAATCAGTGCTGTAGTCTAGTTTATTCTAGTGGTATACTCTGATTTGTTTCCTCCCAGACAATCATCGGTCCAAATGTTAAACCAGTCATTGATTAGTCAGTGATTTTAATCCTGCCCTGCTTTCTGAAGCAGCTCCTTCTATTCTGAATTCTACATGATCACTCCTTGTCTAGATCATATTTTAACAAATAAGACAGAGAAATGCTTTAATTAGTGGGAATTATTTATAGATTTTATGTTGAGATCTATCTTTGACCCCCATATTGTGTGTCTGATGTCTGTCACTAGGCCCCGCCCCCTTTGTATTACAGCCCTGCTTTTATTTTGTTGTGACACCTCGAGATCATCACTGGCCCCCATTTAGCCCTCTAAGATACACCCCTGCTAAGCAGTCATGATTATGTATTTTTAGGCTTTAAGAAACATTATTCTTCAAGCATTAATACCTTTAATCATTTTGAATATGGCACACTGAATTAAACTCACTTTTGGGTTAAACACAGCGGGTCTGACACACATGAATAAATACCGTAGGGCTGGGCGATATGGCCTCAAATTAATATCACGATATATTGGGCAGTTGACCTCAATAACAATAAATGGACGATAACTATGAACGTTTTTTTCTCTATGTGGGGCTGTGGCTTCCCCACTTCCTCTCCGACCACCTCTGCATAATGTGCATGTAATCCACTGCTCAGGGGAACAAAATGAATAAAGGATATGTGCTTCATGTCAGAGTCTCCAAAAACAAGCAAAAAAAATAAAAAATCACTAGATTTGTCGCTAGAGAGGGTCTTAAAAACTTGCTAACATGAAAAGCCAAGTAGCTTCAGTTGGCCATGCTGCTGGATGGGGTGGAGTCACATGATCGCACATAGTCAATGATTCCACCCCATCCAGTCTGTAATATAGAATACTATGGTGTCTTAAATTGACATAAGTATCGCTAAAATACACCCATCATTTTTAAAAACACTGAAAATACATACATGGGCAAAATGACATCAGTCGGTTATTGGTAACTTTCCGGCCAGCCCTAAAATACAGTTATTAATACAAACTTACAGAAAAGGTTTTGTTTTTTTCAGACTTTTTGGCGTTTGTTTTGTTTGTTCTGCTGCTGAAAAATCTCCCCATAGCTGAAGTCCATGAAGGATCAGTGTTTGAGCGCGGTGCGAACAGCTGAGCAGATTGTGTGAGCAAAGCTCCATCTGCATGGCAGAACAAGCAGCTACTTCAGCACACATTCTAAAATACAATGTTTCAGTAAGTTCTGGTGCTGCTAAAAGCAAGCCGCCAGTTACGGGCTGGAAGAAAGCTTCCAATGAGAATTCAATTCAAATTCAAAAATAGTTTAATTATATGACCTATACAGACACTTAATTTCCCTCTAGGATCAATAATTCTTTAAGGCAGGGGTTCTCAACCTTTTGCAAGCTGCCCCCCCCCAAAAGCTGGTTCATTGCAGTTGGGACCCCAGTGCCCCCCACATGTTGTTGTTGTTATTAGTGGTAGTATAAAAATATTACTAAAATAGGTTTTTATCAACTAAAGAACATTGCCAGAGTCCGCCCCATTCTCTCTCGGGCCAACACGGAGACGCTGATGCTTTTATCTCCAGTAGAATTGATTACTGTAATGCCCTGCTTTCTGGTCTTCCCAAAAAGAGTATATTAGGTTTACAACTACTACAAAATTCAGCAGCACGTGTCCTGACGAAGACCAGGAGGCAGGAGCACATTACACCGGTCTTAAAATCATTGTATTGGCTCCCCGTACAGTTCAGGATCAACTTTAAGGTTCTTTTAATGGTTTTTAAGTGTCTTAATGGTCTTGGGCCTTCTTATCTCTCTGAACTGCTTTTACCATATAAACCTTTGCGGTCTCTGCGCTCCTCTGGCAGCCGTCTCCTTGTCACCCCAAAAAGTGCTTACTCTGTTTAGTTTGCATCTTCATCCTCCACAGTCAGTTTATAGACGAACTCTCACTTTGCTCAGGCTTTTTATAGTTTTTGTGTCCATGTGATCTTTGGGATATTTGCCACTTTTGTCACACAGAAACACACATGCCAGCTATGTGAATGGTGCACTTCACCACCCATTTGTTGTGACTGGACAGTAGGCTATATCTTTTGTGGTTCGTGCATGAAGCTTGTGCTTTGACTTCTTGTAAACAGCAGTAAGCTGCGCAATTGCGTTGCGCAATGCAGGATAACGCGGTGCGGTGCAACTCGGCGCACAGCCTGCTGTCTGTGCCGTCAAAAAACTGATCAGAAGCAGGCAGTTGGACAGCAGCTCAGGAGGACGTTACATGAGAGACAGGCTGTCATACTGCATGCCTCACACCAGTCAGTTTAAGTATAGTCCTATGGAAAAACATTAAAAACCCGGACATTTTCATCAGTCTATAAATCCTCCCGGATGCCCCGGACAGCACATGAACAGTGGACATGTCCGGGGAAAAAGAGGACGGTTGGTCCCCCTAGATTGACGGCTCGTTTGCTGTGCACACAAACGGATCTCGAACCCACGCAAAAGAGCGATAATCCTCTTTAAAGTACGTAGCAAATAGTTTTCTCATTACTGACAGGCACTCAGATGCTGATTGAAATAGAGAGGAGAAATCGTCTGTCGTGCCTGCATCAGTGATAGTCTACAAGGCTGGGGTTCCCTCGACTGATGCGGCCATAGAGGTCTAGTTTTTGTGTGAAGGCGTGCACTTTGTCTGCAAGGAGCAAAAGGAGTTTCGCGGCCTTACAAAGACAGTTTAAGGCCATTCAAGCGGATCAAATAGGACCGAGACGCAAGCCACATATAGTGTCATCTAGATGCTTCACCAGATCTGATTTTATTTATGTCAAAAACCACTTCACTTCCTCTCGCAGCTCATACAACCGCTGTAAACCCCCCCCCCCCCCCCCTGGAGAGCCAGCGAACTTCAGTGTGACTCGCTGACACCGCTTATAACCTGCATTTGCGCTCACGATCGACGAACAAATCAAATTTGTTCAAAACTTCTTTTTTTTAAATCAGTCCAAACACATTTTAATTTCTATTCAGGAGTTATGTATATACAAAACGAGAACTTTTTATGACAGTAGTTTAATAATAAAAAAAAATTGCAAATTTTTCAGTTTTTTTTCCTCCCATCCTGTAGCCTACTGCCTCTCTCCCCCCCCCCCCCCCCCAGGAGCGTGTCCGCGCCCCCCCACCGGTTTAGAATCACTGCTTTAAGGAGTTGTTGTAGATGATGATGGCTGTGGGCAGGAAGGATTTCCTGTAGCGGTCTGTATTGCTGCAAAACTGAAGAAGCCTCCGACTGAAGACGCTCTGTTGTTGTATGACAGTCTCATGAAGAGGATGCTCAGGGTTGTCCATAATTATTTTGATTTTATGAAGAATCCTTCTTTGCATCATCTCCAGATTTTCCACAGTCTTCCCCAGAACAGAACCAGAACCTTCTTTATCAGGTTGTTTAGCCTATTTAAATCCTGGCTCTGATGCTGCTACCCCAACAGATGACGGCTGAAGAGATTACACTCTCCACAACAGACTTGTAGAAGATCTGCAGCATCTTGCTGCAAACCTTGAAGGACCTAAGCTTCCTCAAGAAGTACAGTCTGTTCTGTCCCTTCTTGTAGACGGCTTCACTGTTGCGCCTCCAGTCCACTCTGTTGTCAAGGTGAACTCCGAGGTATTTATATTCCTCAACCACCTCCACTTCTTCTCCCATGATGGAAACTTCAAGGTGAGACGATTGTTTCCACACCATGTCACAAAGCGGTCCACCAGCTCTCTGTATTCAGCTTCTTGTCCATCTGTGATACACCCGACAATCGCAGAGTCATCTGAGTATTTCTGCAGATAACAGGTCTCTGATTTGTACTGGAAGTCTGAGGTGTACAGAGTGAAAAGGAATGTTGAGAGTACGGTCCCTTGTGGTGCTCCTGTGCTGCTGACCACCTGGTTTGACACACAATTCTTCAGTCTCACAAATTGTGGTCTGTTGGTCAGGTAGTCATTGATCCAGGCGATTGTTGAGGGCTCCACCTGTGTCTTCAGGAGTTTCTGACAAAGCAAATCAGGCTGAATTCTGTTAAATGCAGTGGAGAAATCAAAGAACATGATCCTCACAATGCTGCCTGATTTGTCCAGATGACAGTGGGTTGGTTGAAGTAGGTGGATGATGGCATCTTCAACTCCAACTCCCCAGCGATAAGCAAACTGCAGTGGGTCCTGATACGTTCTTGTTTGCTTACTCAGGGGTGCCAACAGGAGTCTCTCCAGGACCTTCATGATGTGGGATGTCAGGGCAACAGGTCTATAGTCATTGATGACTGATGGGTGAGTTCTTTTGGGTACTGGAACAAGGCAGGATGTCTTCCACAACACTGGAACCTTCTCCTGAGTTAGGCTAAAGTTGAAGATGTGCTGCAGAATCCCACAGAGCTGCTCTGCACAGGCCTTCAGGACTCTGGGGCTGACACCATCTGGACCTGCACCCTTGTTCTGGTTCAGTTTCTCCAGCTGCCTGTTCACTTTGGGGAACTTTGGGGTTGAGGAGCTTGAGTGAAGTGGGGAGATGCAGACGGACCCAACACCTGATTTTAAATATTTTAAAACACCACTGTCAGGAATGATCTGCATAATGTTCATTTAATCTCAAAGACATCCAGGATTTAAATGAATAGTCTTTTTACCTGTTTTATATGTTGGCCCAGAGCCTAGCAGCCACCACAACTGAAGAACTGTTCCTCTTATTTCCGTCAGAAAATTGTCTGATCTCTATTTTCTGTCCGCTCTAAATAAGAGTTTACATTAAACACCGAGCTGACAGAAAATAAAACACAGACGATTCCCCGTTTCATTTCAACTCCTCTCTGATCCACCACACTGTCTTGCCTCTGTTGCATTCACTGAAGACAGGAAATGACAAAACTGCTGTCTTCATTAATGTCATAGGTAGGGGTGCACCGATCCCACTTTTTCAGTCCTGATACCGATGCCTGGGCTTTGTGTATCTGTCGATACCCAATACAGATCCGATTCTGTTGTTGAATTAACAATAAACTGTATAACCTCCACCTTATACCTTACTTGAAGAGACTAAAGGTACCAGACTTTATTGACTAAACATAACTAAGACTTCTTTTTTCCTTTTTACCCCGCTCTTTTTGTTTTGCTGAGGTGCAGGAATTCAGCGTGCTCCTTAGCATAGTGTTTCTGGATGTGCTTGATTAAAGTGGTAGTGTTGTACTTTGCAGTAATACCACCTCCCCTCAAAACATTTACTTTGCAAATATCTCCACACAGCCGACCCTCTGGCTCGTTCCATGTTGCTTCTAGCATGCGACACACATGAAGCTGACGCTGCGACGAAAAAACAACAACAAAGACCTGGATCGGCCAGTGGATCTGTTCATTTTTCCGATCCCCGATCCAGGTATTTTGTCAGTACCGATATCCGATCCTAATATCAGATCCGTGCACCCCTAGTCATAGGGCGGCTCAGTTAATGTAAAATAATCCTTTCTGGGGTGAAAACATTTGGGGCTTGATGAGAAATGTTCTAGGCTAGAGCCGGGATGCCCAGGCCAGGTGGCACCACCGCCTCCGGACTCCTTGTCTCCAGTTGATGGCAGCTTGGTAATGATTGGACATTTCTGAGCTGGTGTTCACGCATACTCAAATTTGCATCCAACTGACTGAAATTCAAAGCCTACATTTTCATGGCAACAAAGATTGATACTGATAATCAGTTCCAGATGTTCCTGGCTCTGTCTAACCAGCTTATCCTGACTGCCCCGCCTGCTTCTGTGGGTTTGACCATCTCTTAGTGGGCAGGGTTAATGGTCATGTGATGTACTACGTTACATGTTCAGACCAGAACTCATGTTCTAGTTTGGACAGGAACTATGAGAGGAGGACTGCTCCTGTGGTTTCATCTAGACACAACATTTCTATTACAGGTTATTATAGTACTTTGAAATTCCTGCCTTGTAGTTTTTGGAGACCTGCCTGTTTTTGTTTTTTAGCAGTTTGGTCCTGAAGTGACTGTGATATCCTTTGGTGTATAAAGATGACGGTCCTTTCTTTATCCCTGCATACGACTGAGAGATTAATAAAATCCATGTGTGCATCCGTTGTGCAAGCAGCCATACAGCATGGGCCAGACGAGAGGGATTTTCCCATACTGCTTCTGCAGCGGCTGCCCCAGATTCCAAACAATTGTCTCTATACAACTCTGCTGTTTATTAGAGCCGTATTATCAGGAGAGACGGACTAAGAGCGGAAAAACAAAGGCAAATGAAGCAAGATGACTAGCTTTGACCTTCTCTTAACATTAATATATGATCTTTTTTCTTCTTCACATATTGTGTATCTAAATAAGTTGCTCTGTATCTGCAGGCCTAATTAGAGTCACTAATATGTGATACCCTGTAGAAATTTGAAATGAGACCCCCCTCTAGATCACACACTGCTTCTACATAATGGGGCACATAAATAAGGAGTGTTTGTGTTGCATAGACATGGAACACATTGCTCCTGCTCACAGCTGGTTTACTTACAATAGAACAGAACAGAATAGAAAGTCAGCCATAACAGCAGCAAAGTGACAGGTAATAGAAACATATTATTTCTATCTTTCTTGTGTGAATAAATATGTATAGGAAGGACAAAATTACAACACTTAAGTAGTGGTGGAAATGTGTTTTTGTGCAATAAAAGCAACATTATTTACAAAAAAGTAAAAGCTAAACTCTGCAAATAACAGCAGCAGAAATGCTATTTGAAGTGAGAAAAACAGTTTGAGTAAACATTGATTGATTGAGTTTGTATTGAGCAGTGATGGTTCTAACAGCTGGTGGTAGGACGATAACGCTAATGTTCCTTTGCCCTCCTGTTCCCCTGTGGACCTTCTCCCAGACCTCCTTACTTTGTCACAGTGTGGATCACCTTGGTTCCCACGTGGCTTTCACAGGCAGAGCCCACCTTGTAGAAGAAGGAATGTCTCTTCATGCTGTCGTTGGGTGTTACTTCAGCTCATCTGCTCTCTTCCTCTCTCCTTCATATTACTCACATCCCAGTGAGCCTACACAACAGAGCCACTCTCCTCCACCAAAGTGGTCCCAGTGCTTAAATCCTGCTTCCATAAGAGCAGGTTTAGGTTTCCTCAACCATACAGTCTACTCATTGTAAATGTAATTGAAAATGTTTGATTCGTCCTTTAAATTTGATCACAGCCCAGGGAGGCAGGGTGTCTGCAGTGACCTCATCATTCATCTCCATATCACTGCAACAGTTATTTCACCAACTTTAGTTATTGATGATGTTTTAAACAGCAAATTAACCTCTGATCAGTGGTTCTACACATGACCAGTAAACCCAGGGTTATGGACAGGGTTTAGTAACTCTGTCTAACTCTACCTTAAGCCTGACAGCGGTAGAGATGATCTTTATGGATTCAGTCTTGTCTGAACCTCTATGCAGTGCATTGACCTACTTAAACTGTGTGATGAGTGATATCAGACTAAACAGCAGGGAGATAGTAGACTCAGTCTCGTGGAGCCAAAATCTCCCTTATTAATGCTGAACATCAATGTTTTTTTTTTGTTGTTTTTTTATCACACGGTTTTTTCCCATCATTTATCCCCCAGTGCTCCTACCTAGTTCCAGTCCTGGGGTTCCTCTCTCCCTCTGCCAGCCCCAGAAGGGCCCCACACTGAAACCCAAGCCTCCTTCATGCTTGGGGATCAAGCAGGCCCTTCTTTTCGCCTGACAGGGCGGGGATTCCCCGGCTGGACGTGAAAGGATCACGTTATTCCAGCCAGATCCTCCCCAACCCTTCAGGCACCCGGCCGGCCAGGAGGAGGCAGTATACAGCCCCAGGACTGGTGCATGTTTTTGTGAGAGTAGCTCACATTAGCTGCTCAAGGGAACATAGGGAGAACATGCAAACTCCACACAGAAAGGCCCTTTTACCAACCCCACCCAGGGTGTGGGTGCTGATGATGCGGGGGAACAAACACCCACCCACAGCCTCCCCGGCGGTAATCGAACTCGGGACCTTCTAGCTGTGAGGTGAGCTACGCTACCAGCTGCGCAGATGTAACTTAAACATGAAGCCTATTGGCTGTTGCTCTTCATGAGCCCGCCTCCAGCTCTTGATGCAAGTGATTCTTTTCTCCGGCCCAGGAAAGAATCGGTGCTGAGATGGTACCAGGTCCAGTGTTGGAGCCTATAGTGGTGGACAGAGAAGGGTCTAGTTCTAAGCTAGCACTAGCAGTAGTTTAGCTCTAGAACCACTTTGTGAGCCCTCACCCCCAGCGTGACTCAACCGGATGGTTTTGTCTTGTTTTTGTTTACTCGTCAATTAAAATAAATTATAATCTGCTCTGTTGCCACTCTGGAGACTGTAATTACAAACGTCACTTCAGCCAAAGTTTTAAAATCCGGGAGCATTTCTCCACATTGAAGTGATCAGAATTTGGCAAGCCTGAATGGCAACTTTCCTGATCGCTTCAGCAGGAGGAAATCCCACAGCATGTGCTTCTTCTGCATCAGTGGTTAAGCTGCAGCGATCTGTCCCTGCTCGTCTGTCTCCGGTGCAGTCACAGATGCTCTCCAACGCCTCAGTAACTCTTCAACAGGCTGTCAGCTCCCAGTTAGTGAGATATATTGGGTACGGTGTCGGGTCTGAGATGATGCTCTCATGGGAATCTTTTTTTGATTGGTTTACTACAGTACTCTCTGTATAAGGCAAGGCAATTTTATTTGTATAGCACACTTTCAACAACAAGGTAATTCAAGGTGCTTTAAATGATTAAGAGGTAAAATAAAACAAACTGCAGTAAAACACAGACAAAGCATATGAAGTAAAAACAGCAATAAAGAAGTTAACACAGATATATCAAGGCATTACAAAGCATATCATGTAGAAACAGCAAAAAGCATACACAAAACATGACGCATCAAAGCATTACTCAAAAGCAGCTCTAAACAGAAATGTTTTTTGTTGGGATTTAAAAGAACTCAGTGTTTCAGCAGCTTTGCAGTTTTCTGGAAGTTTGTTCCAGATTAGAGGAGCATAGAAACTGAAAGCTGCTTCTCCATGTTTAGTTCTGATTCTAGAGATTAAAGCCATTCAATGATTTATAAACTAGTAAAAGTATTTAGAAGTCTATACATATAAGATCAATACATCAAGAGAGCATAAACACATTGGTTACATATGACAGTAATCATTTATAAAGTTAAAAATGTCGTCACGTCTGCACCAAGGGGTCAGGGGTGTGAATTGCAATCTGTCAAAATGACTGAAAGCCTTCATATTTGTATGTCACAATTAATGTAATAAGTAAATAACGTTATTTACCAGACTGCTGGATAAATGTTAGTATCAAGATAAAAGATAAAACTTCTATGTCTAACCAGTTGTTTGCAGTGCTTTAACACAGATTCTGCTGTTTCACATCAGCAGTATTTTTCAAAGGTGTACTTTTATATTGAGCTGAAGCCAGATACTGACATAATTGGTATTAAAAAACCCGACAGCTTTGTTGTCAGACTGAAAACAAAATTAAACAAAGATTTTTTTTGTTTTAGGTTTCTTAGGATTACCACAGTTATTTCAGTTTTTTTAAATGGTAAGATAATAAGAGGTCTTGTTATGGGATATTTTTAATATTTTCTCCATATTCAGAACTTCACATACTAGAGCTGGGTATTGATTCAAATTTCAAGAATCGATTCAATTCCGATTCTCAAGAGTTAGAATCGATTATCACAATCTGATCCAATCTGTTCCAATTCGATATTGATATGGGCCAGTGCGATTAAATTTTTGTTTTAGAACTGTTACTTTATTTCTATGGCTGTAATAGAATGACGACACTGGGTGAGTAACCGTTCAAACCTAAGCCTTAAAATGGCTGTCTGGACTTCTCCTTCCTATTTTAGCTGTTAAAAAGGGCAAACGATGATAAACAGTTAAACCGATTTTTGAACTTGTGAATTGATTCAATTCTTAGAATTTTTATAAGAATCGATTCAGAATCAATTTTTCAATTTCTTTCAACACAGCATTATTACATACATTTCTCATCTAGCTGTTCAAATAGAACTTTATTCAGGTATCAGACAGATAAGCAACAGAACCATTTCTGCTTCAATACATGAACACCAAAATCTTTTGGAAAACTGATCAGTTAGACACAAATAAGAAGGATTACAATAAGCTTTAAAAATTAAATTATTTATCATGAGAATCCTGATTTACATTTGTAGATATTTTTGTGTATACAATTTAGGGATGTGTATTCGTAATCATCATTACCATCAATCTTTATTTATAAAGCGTTTTTCGTACAAAGATTGCATCACAAAATGCTTTACAGATTAAAACTACCCCCCATAAAACTACATTCCCATCCCTCCCCCACAGAATTAAAAACATGATCACAGTTATACCCTCTCCCCCCAAAGCAACCCTCATACATTTTAAAGCAGAAATAAAAAGGACATAGGGCGGAGTACAGATGAACAAGGTAAGGAAACGCCATCAGAGGAGGCATCTGCACCGGCAGCATCACATCGTCTGCAGCATCCAAGGCACCGGCACAGGGGACCCAGTGGAGGCAAGGCCAAGAGCCCCACCTCCACCCAAGCTCCACCTGGAGAGCACCCAGGCAGCCACAGCCGACCACTGCTCCCGGGGCAGAGGGCTCCCACAGAGGAAACACTGGAAGGAAGATTAAAATAACAAGTTAAAATATAAAAATAACTGGGATAAATGTGATGATTAAATAGTAAAACATTGATCAAATGTATTCACTTAAAACATACAAAGAAATTAAACAGAATAATAAATAGTAATCAGTTAAAAGCTAGGCTAAAAAGGTGAGTCTTGAGCCTGCTCTTAAAAACATGAACGTTCTCTGCGTTAGAATCTGGTTATATATGTATCACAATACAGGGGGGACGATACAATATATTGTGATACTATGATTAAGACTATATATTGTAATTTTTAAATGTAATTTAACTGTAGAAAAATTGTCACAGCATTCTAAACACTCCAACCTGTTTCATACTTTAACATAATCCAGTTTTATCACTAGATCTAGTTGATCCACTGGAATCAAGAAGGTGAAAACAGCCACAAAGCTACCAGTCATGCTTTTAAGTTTACTACTAAAATTACTGTCATCAATGGTTCCATTCAAATTCTGAAAAATAAAATAAAAATCGATACGTTGCTTTTGAATGTCGATACAATATCGTGACATAAAATATTGCAGTATATCACTGCATCAATATTTCCTCACATCCCTAATACAATTTCTGAGTAATTTCATTAAAATAATGCTTGGTTATTATATTGGTTATTAGATGTTATTATATTGGTTGCTTAATTGAGCTGTATTTTAATATTTATCTCCTATAATTTTGTAAACTTCTGCCCAGTCATTTTCCGTCTGAGCCAAGCAACATCTTGCCTCCTTCAGGCCCTTTCTGGGTCCACCAATATGCTAAATAGATTAATGAGGTCTAATGCAACAGTTCTGTTTGGACTAATATGTTTAATTAGGCTATGTTCATGTTAATACATAATATTAAAATACATGATGGAGTGCGGGGCCCTCCCGTGGGCTGGCAGAGGGAGAGCGGAACCCCAGGACTGGAACTAGGTAGGAACACTGGGGGATAAATGATGGGAAAAACCCGTGGGATAAAAAAATCTTTAAAAAAAACCCAAAAAACATGGAGTAGATATAAAACGTGTATTGAGCTTTGTTATAATGCATTTCACCATTGTATTTTAATACAACCCCAGGTTTAGCATATGTAAAAGAGCACGTCTCTTTAAAACCAAATGTTTTCTGATAAATATCTATTTTTAAAGTGATATTATTAGATCTGCTTATGCATCATTTCTGCCCAGAGCAATGGGCTCCTGTGTTTTCTGTCTATCTGCATTATTTAAAGCAAAGCAAACCTGAGACTCAGGCTGAGTGGGTAAGTGCCAGGAAGCTGCTTGAAAGTTCATCACCAGAGGGAGCTTAGAGGCTTAACGGTAGTTCCTTCACCGCAAAATAAAAATGAGATTCTTTTCATTAAGATACCAAAATACTGGAAGGTCATTTAATAAAAAGGTTCAGCTGC
>OY747721.1:44779342-44856842 GCA_963556495.2 Valencia hispanica
GGATGGGCTGTTGTGGTACGCTAATTCAGTTTAGCAATAAGCATACTGTGCTTTTTTCTCTCTGTTTAGCTAACAGTGGTCCCATGCTTCTAAAAGTTTTCGTTTTTTCTTTGTCCTCCTCCATGCAGTCATTTCTGTCGGACATCCTTTAACTTTTAGATACGATGGTAGCGTTAGCGAAGTGATTGGGTTGTGTAACCAAAATAACCATCCGGATGGAACGTCACCTTAAGCATTGTGTAACTGAAACAACTATCCAGGCAGATGAGCCGTACAGTAATATTTAAATGTAACGATTCGTTTCAGAACTAGATGTATTTAAACATTACAGCTGTTGAATGCAGAGAGACCCTTTATTTCTTCTAATCTAACGGCTTTGTTGCATACGACTGAAATATCGAGTAATCAATGCATGTTTTAGAAAAGGTAATAACCAACTAATCAGTCTACTTTTCATTCTTATATAACTAAACAAAAAAATAGATATGTAAAGGGGGGAGCAATGAGTTATCAGGTTTAGGGTGCATTTTCACACAGTTTGGTTTGGACTGCTTTGTTGTGTGGATAAACAAAATTCTTACTATAAAACAGCTTTTATATGTTTTCTCCGTTTATTTCTGTCTGATATCTAATGTCTCAAACATTCATGTGTAGAGCGTATGTAGTTTGGTGGTGACTGAGGCTCGGTGGGTAGAGTAGTTGGCTTGTAATTGGACGGTTGTAGGTTTGATTCCAGCTTCCGCCTTTCACATGGCGATGTGCCCCTGGGCAAGGCACTTAACCCCAAGTTGCATGAATGTGAGTGTAAATGGGTGAATGTGGGCTCAGAGTAAAGCACTTTGAGTGGTCAGCATGACTAGATAAGTGCTGTACAAGTTCCGTCCATACAGAGTTTGTGGTTTTTACATGATTGAGTATAATTGTGAGTGGTTTCCTCTGTCAGGAAGCCTCCTTTAGTTCCTCGGTCTTTTTGCCCTTTCTTTTACCTACTACAGAAAGCCAAAGGTGGTTGTTTTATCAGCCCTGAACACTCAGATCACATTACCTCCTTGTAATAGAATGGTGTCATCAGTAGCTGTTGTTCTGTCCTCTGTCCAGGTGTATGTGGAATTTGATGACCAGGAGTGGGAGAAGAGGGAGTGGGTGAAGGTCTACGAGGATTTCCAGCTGTTTCTCCTGGAGCACCAGCTGGTCTGGGCAAAAAGGAAGGAGGGAGCAGCTGGAGGAGCAGGAGCTGGAGGCCTTCTGCAGGGAACCAAGGCCAAACACATCCAGTGGCCTGCACTGGTAAGACTTTCCTTTCCTTTTTATGGGCTGGAGACAACAGGATGAGTCATGTGACTCACCTAACAGAATACAACACTGATCTCTTGTAGATGCTACTATAACACACTGCTGATGGATGCACTTTTTAACTGCATTTTAGACATCAAATCCTGGATGGCAGAAAACTTTCTCCAGCTCAACCAGGACAAAACTAAAGTTTTAGTCATCGACCCTGAGGCTCAGAGAGAGAAACTTTTACCAAAACTTCCAATCACTGTCTTTTAATCCTTCTTTACAAGTGAAAAACCTGGGCATGATTTTTGATTCTGAGCTGACTTTTATCCCTCACATTAAAAATATCACTAAAATAGGTTTTTATCATCTAAAGAACATAGACAGAGTCTGCCCCATTCTCTCTCGGTCCAATACGGAGACTGTGATGCTTTTATCACCAGTAGGATTGATTACTGTAATGCCCTGCCTTCTGGTCTTCCCAAAAAGAGTATCTCAGGTTTACAACTTCTACAAAATTCAGCAGCACGTGTCCTGACGAAGACCAGGGGGAGGGAGCACATTACACCGGTCTTAGGGGCTGTTTACACGACAACGTTGCCGTTTTTGTTTGAATATGCGGGTGAAAACCTACTGCGTTTACACGACAGGGCGCACATTGGAAAACAATGTTGTACAGGTCCTTCTCAAAAAATTTGCATATTGTGATAAAGTTCATTCTTTTCCATAATGTAATGGTAAAAATTAAACTTTCATATATTTTAGATTCATTGCACACCAACTGAAATATTTCAGGTCTTTTATTGTTTTAAAACTGATGATTTTGGCATACAGCTCATAAAAACCCAAAATTCCTATCTTAAAAAATTAGCATATCATGAAAAGGTTCTCTAAACGAGCTATTAACCTAATCATCTGAATCAACTAATTAACTCTAAACACCTGCAAAAGATTCCTGAGGCTTTTAAAAACTCCCAGCCTGGTTCATTACTCAAAACCGCAATCATGGGTAAGACTGCCGACCTGACTGCTGCCCAGAAGGCCATCACTGACACCCTCAAGCAAGAGGGTAAGACACAGAAAGACCTTTCTGAACGAATAGGCTGTTCCCAGAGTGCTGTATCAAGGCACCTTAGTGGGAAGTCTGTGGGAAGGAAAAAGTGTGGCAGAAAACACTGCACAACGAGAAGAGGTGACCGGACCCTGAGGAAGATTGTGGAGAAGGACCGATTCCAGACCTTGGGGGACCTGCGGAAGCAGTGGACTGAGTCTGGAGTAGAAACATCCAGAGCCACCGTGCACAGGCGTGAGCAGGAAATGGGCTACAAGCCACTTTTGAACCAGAAACAGCGGCAGAAGCGCCTGACCTGGGCTACAGAGAAGCAGCACTGGACTGTTGCTCAGTGGTCCAAAGTACTTTTTTCGGATGAAAGCAAATTTTGCATGTCATTCGGAAATCAAGGTGCCAGAGTCTGGAGGAAGACTGGGGAGAAGGAAATGCCAAAATGCCTGAAGTCCAGTGTCAAGTACCCACAGTCAGTGATGGTCTGGGGTGCCATGTCAGCTGCTGGTGTTGGTCCACTGTGTTTTATCAAGGGCAGGGTCAATGCAGCTAGCTATCAGGAGATTTTGGAGCACTTCATGCTTCCATCTGCTGAAAAGCTTTATGGAGATGAAGACGACCTGGCACCTGCTCACAGTGCCAAAACCACTGGTAAATGGTTTACTGACCATGGTATTACTGTGCTCAATTGGCCTGCCAACTCTCCTGACCTGAACCCCATAGAGAATCTGTGGGATATTGTGAAGAGGAAGTTGAGAGACGCAAGACCCAACACTCTGGATGATCTTAAGGCCGCTATCGAAGCATCCTGGGCCTCCATAACACCTCAGCAGTGCCACAGGCTGATTGCCTCCATGCCACGCCGCATTGAAGCAGTCTTTTCTGCAAAAGGATTCCCGACCAAGTATTGAGTGCATAACTGAAAATAATTATTTGAAGGTTTACTTTTTTTTGTATTAAAAACACTTTTCTTTTATTGGTCGGATGAAATATGCTAATTTTTAACATTACATTATGGAAAATAATGATATGCTATATATATATATATATATGCTAATTTTTTGAGAAGGACCTGTATAGCAATAGCCTAGTAATGATAATAGGCCTACTGATAATAATAATAATAATAATAATAATAATAATAATAATAATAATGTCATTGTGGCAAATGGTGGACTCACCCGCTACTGACACTTTCAATTTGTGTTATTTGGGGCTACCCTTGTTATTGTCTATATTTTTGGGGTAATAAATATTACACTAATGAAAATGGTGTTTCTTCTCATTCATTATTAGTAATATCAAAGGATACTTTTACTTATGTCATCAAAATTCAGACCAAATAGGAATAGCACTCATGTAAATAACAATTTCCCTAACTTATTGCGAGTAGTGTTTTTTCTTTTTTTCATAGTGTTTTTTATTTATTTTTATTTTTATTGCTGGGGACATGACGCTTATGGTTATTTCATCAAGACGCTATGTTATTAGTGCTCAGCCACTAGATTTTAGGAGCATTTCACCCAATCAGTGCACTGCAAGGACAGACATAACCTGAAGATCTGTAGGTTGTGTCTATGCAATTGTTTCAAATATAGAATTAATTGCCTTTTAAAGATGATTGATGTTTTATTATACAATATAACAAGTAGAGTGAGCATAATGTCATACCAAGTGTTATTGATCAGCTGTGCGTGATCAAGACAGGAGCAAAATGCATGTATTTTCTGACATTTCCCAAAGGTCAGGGATCTTTTGCCCTTGCAGTTTACCGATTGGGTAAAGTGCCCTAATATCTAGTGGCTGAGCTAATGAGACATTCTCTTAACAATAAAATAGACATAAATCGCCACCACGTTATTTACCTCACCACGTATTGTGATCCACATTACAAAATGTCATTACCTGTAATTTACTGGTTAGAACAACGCCTTAATATATGCCTTATTTTTGATACCAATGGCTTGCCCCAAGTGGAGGATTTTAAGTATCTGGGGGGTCTTGTTCACGAATGAGGGAAAACACAGTGTCTGGGCTCTCCCTTAGAGATAGGGTGAGAAGCTCAGTCATCCGGAGGGGGCTCAGAGTAGAGCCGCTGCTCCTCCACATCAAGAGGAGTCAGTTGAGGTGGCTCGGGCATCTGGTCAGGATGCCTCCTGGACGCCTCCCTGGTGAGGTGTTTCAGGCACGTCTCACCGGGAGGAGGCCCAGGGGAAGGCCCAGGACACGCTGGAGGGACTATGTTTCTCGGCTGGCCTGGGAGCGCCTTGGGGTTCCTCTCGAGGAGCTGGAACAAGTGGCTGGGGAGAGGGAAGTCTGGGTCTCTTTGCTTAGGTTGCTGCCCCCGCGACCCGACCCCGGATAAGCGGAAGAAAATGGATGGATGGATGGCTTGCCATACTGTTTGGTTACCTTTTCATGGCATCACATTGTCTACATAAACGTTACTTTGGAGGAAATCAAAGTGAAGTGATGTGGATGTTGTAGAGAACTTTGTTATGACTTGATGACTCCTTATTTGGTTTATGTAAAAGCAAAAAACCCCAAGATGAAGCAGTTCTCTGTTCCACTATATAACATCAACTTTGGCTAGTGTGAATGAACCAGAGGTGTGATCTGACTTTAGACCCAACTTGATGGCATCACTAAGTTTAGCCCTTTTAGTTGAATTTATTTGATATCTTGCACTGAGCATGGAGCCTGAGCTAGTCCACTGTGTGTCTCAGATTTTAATATACAAATTGACTGTTTAAACAGAATCAGTTTGTTTTCAGATTACCTTCATTTTGGAAAGTGTCACTGATTCATTTCCTGAATCTGTTGGTTACCTTGAATAATTCCCAGATCTACCACAGTTTAATCAAGTTGGCAAAGAGAAACTAGAAAAAATGAGCTGATGTTACATTGCACCACCTAAAGAACAATTCTAATATCCTTTCATTTGCTAGCACAAACGTGATGAAAAAGAGATGAATTTGGGTGGAAAAATACTGATAGAGGGGGGACGGATTAACTTTCCTTCGTCATTTGAACTTCTACAGAGAATGAGTCCAAACTAATACAGTAACTAATGTAAAGTAAATTTTATGGCTAAGCTAATTGTTTGCTTGTTGATTCATTTCCGGAGGCTGGAATATCATCTTGAACACATGTTAGAAGGTGTTCTCCGCTAGCTGTAAACCCACATAAAGTTGACAGGCTGCCTTTTAGAACAGATGGTTAGCTCTGAGACCTACTAACCTTGAAACAGTAAAGTTACATGGTAACATTTTCACTATTTTCTATATTAAAGATGATTTCCTCTGATAATTTGGTGCATGCCTCCATCCTCCATGTTTTTAGCCAGATTGTTAACAGTCAGTCCATCCCAGCTGGGAGAGACATTCTCATGTCTTGTTAAATCTGCTTAATCAGAAAGTAAATCTATTATAGTTATTTAATAAATGATGCTGTTTATTTTATTGATACTCAAGTTTTATTATAAAACAAGTTCGTACATCTGTAGCTGAATAACGCTGAAATTATTTTTTGTTTTCTATAGAATTATCATTTTATGATGAGTCCATCTGCTCTTTTGTTGACAATTGAAAGACTTTTTGTTAATGTTTACAGTAAAAGCTATGTCAATATAGATATTGTGATCTGTCTGAAGGTCAGTTCCCCTCACTGATTGTTCTGGCTAACAAACATTTATTAATACATTCCAAAAAATATTGGTCTAGGATTCATTTACAGGTTTGATGAAATTACTTTGTTAGGTTTTGATATGTGAACTTTAGAACTTGGCTCTGAACTTGACCTGGATTTATGTTTTAACTTTTGACATTACTTGAGTGGAAACACACTTGTGACTTGCACAGTGATTGGATCTCACCTCTGGGCTGAGCTTTCTATCATGGATTGAGGATCCACTTGTGTTTCTGTCAATTTAATGTGGGATCTAAGATTAAAAGTTGAAATAAGAAAGACACGTAAGACAAATACATATCTGCACTTTGCTGTCATTGTGTAGCTGACTGTGTTGCTTTTCTTCCTATAAACTTTAATTACTCAAGAAGATCATGGCAAACCCAAACTGAGGACACCATAAACTGGTTGTACAGCAGAAGAAAGAAAACCTGTCCGAAAAGTTTCAGTGTGTTGGAAAAAAAAATTTCTATAAACTTTTTTAGAAATGTTAACTGTATTCCATATAATAATGAACAAACATAATCCTGGACTATAAAGGTACCTTATATTGCTAGAAGTACTGCATTGTCCCTCCAAATGATTAAGTTCTGGTCTTCCAGTCCCTTCCTTGGCCACAGGTGTATAAATCCAGCTCTCAGTAATACAGACTGCTTCTAGAAATATTTATGAAAGAATCATTGTCAGGAGCTCAGTGAATTTCAGTGTGGTAACATGACAGAATGCCACCTGTGCAATAAGCCCAGTGGTTCCCACCAGCTGTTGGTGGAGGCATCTAGGAAAGACAGCAACTCTACCACAAAGTGGTAAGCCACATAAAATCCCAGAGCATGGTCAGTGGTCACAATGCTGAGGAGCATAGTGTGTAGAGTTCACCAACATTCTACAGTCGATGGCTGCAGTAGAGTCGTCAGGATGCTAAAATGCCAAATGTGATAAAGATACTATTAACATTTCTTGTAATTTTTGATACAGCTCCAACATTTTTAAAGGCACAGGATTCGTTCTGATAAAGCTCATAAATACATGATCAATTACAGTCTGCCACTTAAAAATGACATTGGTTCCAGTGAAAGGAACTGGTACTGCTTCAACATACCAAGTGATATGGAGAACTCTGTGGGAACAGTTTGGGGATGGTCCCATTCTTTTCCATCTGGACTGAGTACCAGTGCAAAAGGGAACGTCCATTGAGACATGGACTCTGGTGTGGAAGATCTCGACTCAACCCAGGATGAGTTATAGGGGAGATTTTTCCACTTTTCCACTATCGTAACTTCAGGGTAATTTTACCGGACTTTCCTCTATCGGGGTAAGTCAGTTGGCTGTCGTATCTCCATACAAAATTGTCCCTTTAAGGAATCCACTAAGACGTCAGCATATCACGACCATTTCAGTGGTGATTGTCATCACTGATCAGTGCTAAAACACCCCCACAGCAGCAGCAGAGAATAACAAGAGGTTGATGATGGTAGAAGCAGGGATGGTTGCCACATTTCTGGTTGCTATGTTATAAACTGCTTCACCAGCAACTCTTCCAATTCTACAAAGTCTGTTGTTAGGCAACAACTGCTGACAAAATTTTCAGCCCTGTTGGGCCGGCCCGGTGTAGTGGAGATGCTCTTATGTCATGAAGGTCCGGTAAGATGACCCTGAAGTTCCAATAATGGAACTACTCTGAACGAGACATTCTCATCAAACACCAGTTTCTGACCTCACCACTGTTCTTCTGGAAGAATGGTCAGAAATCGCCATGGACACACTCCTAAACCTTGTTGGAAGCTTTACCAGAAAGACCGAAGCTGTTCAAGCTGCAAGGATTGGCTGACTTTCATTTTAAGCCGTATGGATGAAGAGTGGCTTTTCATTTCAGGCTGGATTCCAGGCAGACGAGGGAATACTGTCAGGTGAATGGATGAGCTACACAGTTGTTTCCACTGCTGCCTTGTGAATCTCTGCCATGGTCTTTCTGCATGAAGGTTGTGTGTTCCTCCAGCGAATGAGTGGGTTCTCTCCAGGTACTCTAGTTTCCTCCCACCATCCAAATACATGCATGTTAGGTTATTTGGTCTCTCTTAGCAGTGGGTGGCTAGTGTTGGTCCTATTTTTTTCTCTCTTTCACTCATTGATTGCTGGACATATGCTAAAGCTACCTGATGAGTGCAGGGTATAAACGATGGGTGGATGGACAGATAAATAGATTCCTAAGATGACAAATTCAAACAAATAGCTGTACAAATGAGTCTAAGAGAGTCTGAATCTTACAATGACTGACATTTTTTGTTTTAACATCTCAACTCATTCTCCATCGACGAATGGTTGCCCTCATATATATATATATATATATATATATATATATATATATATATATATATATATATATATATATATATATATATATATATATAATATAAAATTTACTTTTGACGTTGCTCCACTGTTACATCACTAAACCCTGGAAATGTGAGGAGGGAATTTAAAGCTTTGATTGCCAGATCTTGTTCTGCTGACAGCTGGGAGTATTTGTGGGGAAAGAAAGAGAAGCTGAAACCCTCCCAGAACCTGAATGTGTGGTATACTGCACTGACCTGACAGACCAGTTCAGTTTCACTGGTCAGTTAAATCAATATTTTCTTTACTCAGTCATTGTTGTAAGCTAGCTGTCTCGGGCGAGGTACCTATATGTAGGCCTCCAGAGAGAAGAGTTGAGCATTTCTTGATTTAAAAATGTTGTCTCCTGAATTATCCTTCCCTCTCTGCTCTTAATTTGTGTGAAATTAATTTCTTTCTGGGATCAATAAAGTATTTCTTTAATTGAATTGAAAGCTACTGGGACTTTCCTCAGAGAAAGGACTTTAGGACCGGCAGTAGTTTCATAAGGAAGTGATAAGACGATGGCAAAAAAAGGTTCCAATATATATATAAATATATGGTCTGGCCACGACCCATAGACAAACGCAATCCATTAAAAATGTCCTATGTGCACATAAATTGAGCTTTTTTAAGATTTAAGTTTAACTTTCACTATCTGAAGAATTTGTCGTTATTGTTTAAAATATAAAGGGTGAAATAACAAAAGAAAACAAAAAGGGATTTGATTTTTATTCATATATTTATGTACAAAAATGTAAATGTACAAGAACAACCATTTTGAACTTGGAGAACTGAAAATTAACATGTATCACAACCTTGGGTAAAAAAAATAGATGTAAGGGATGTAGGAAAATATTGTCGCTGATATATCGCAATATTTTATGTCACAATATTGTATTGATATTGAAAAGCAATTTAGCGATTTTTCTGTTTTTTAGAAAATGATTGGAACCATTAATGATGACAGTAATTTTTGTGGTAAAATTAAAAGTACGATCGCTAGTTTGTGGCTGTTTTCTCCTTCTTTGTTCCATGGATCAACTAGTATCATGATACATATCGTATTGCCAGATTCTTACGAATATACACCCTTAATTTAAAGCTGTCAGTGCCCCCGCTACATGTGATTTTCTCTGTCGATGTTCAGGCGTTTTTTTTTGTTTTTTTGCTGCTGTGATTCTTTGTAAAACAGTTCCTCTCCAGCTGTAGACGGAGCCCGATTTTGCACTCCTTGCACTCCTTAAAAAAGCAGAATATTAATAAAAACCAAAGAAAAATTGTTTTATACTGTTTTCTTTATCTTAGGTTTATAACGTGCCTTTTTTATTTTCACCTGTGGCTCCGCTTTCGGGAGTTCTGACACGGTGTGCGTCACACATGTTATGCTTTCATGTGTGCATATTAAATCCAAAAGTATAAAACATTACACAAATTGCGATGATAATGTCCCGCTGCAGTGTTCTGTTTTCCCCAAAAAAACTGTGCGATCGAACCCCGTAGATTGTCTTGGTTTCATGTTTTTGTTTTTTTTAATTTGACCTTTTCTACCATTTTGTACCCTATGCGTGTTGCCTGAGAATACAACAGCTGACATCAGATAAGTAATTTTATTTTATAATTCACATGATACACTGTGGTGGGCGGAGCTCCTTCCATTCTGCTTCCAGCTGTAAAACATAGCGGTCGATATCGTCACTGAAACATTTTAACCCACATTAATACAGTCAGAGGTCCAGTCTCCTTATAGTTGATCACCAAGCAGCGCCCTTCAGCTCAGTAATATCTGTGGTAGCTAATAGCAACCAGCAACACTAATGGAAGTTAGAAACCAGTTAACACAAAAACACGTTGATCCATGGCACTGGTTTTGAGAAGCTCCATAATTAATGTGGAGTTTGGCTCCAGCGTACCTACCAGCTACCCTACCCGCATTTTCGCACGCAGAACGATTTCCGGGTCATCTAAATCCCAATAATAAAATATTAAAAACAAATTCTTTCACGGGCCCGTTTTTTTATGTTGTATTTTTGATCCGAGACAACACATCATTTTTTTTTTCATTTTTTTTTTCAGATTTTTTTTTTTTTTCTGTCAATCAAAAATAGATAGGACGAATGATGCACGGATTCTCAACTGCTCTCCTGCTTGTGTGTAATGGAGGCTGAATCTGCTCTGGAGACTAAGTACAAACGTCACTTCAGCCAAAGTTTTAAAATCCGGGAGCATTTCTCCACATTGAAGTGATCAGAATTTGGCAAGCCTGAATGGTAACTTTCCTGATCGCTTCAGCAGGAGGAAATCCCACAGCATGTGCTTCTTCTGCATCAGTGGTTAAGCTGCAGCGATCTGTCCCTGCTCGTCTGTGTCCGGTGCAGTCACAGATGCTCTCCAACGCCTCAGTAACTCTTCAACAGGCTGTCAGCTCCCAGTTAGTGAGATATATTGGGTACGGTGTCGGGTCTGAGATGATGCTCTCATGGGAATATTATTTTGATTGATTTACTACAGTACTCTCTGTATAAAGTTGAAAATGTCTGCACGTCTGCACCAAGTGGTCAGGGGTGTGAATTGCAGTCTGTCAAAGGAACAAATGGCCTAAAAGATTTTTCCGTCACAGTTTAAAACAAAAGCAAACAGTCACATACAGAAAATATTTGGTTAATGTTTTGCTAAATAAGACACTCATCCAAACTGACCTGGATTCATGACGTCCACTGTCAGCACCTGCTGCAGTCGAATGGGATTCATTTTTTAAATATTGCATTTCTCCACCACCATCAATAAGGGAGTGCCCATATAATACAGCATAGACCGGAACATTTATGCAAACTATAAACAAAAGCAGTGTGTGGGGGCAGAGTTCACAGGTCAAATGGGTTTCTATAATTCCTCTTTCTTAGATGCTGTGAAGAAGCTCTCTTGTCACTCAACTGGTTATTTACTGACTGATAAAGTCTCTGGAAACTACACACCTAGCCCCTTACATCAGTGTGTGTGTATGAGTGGAGTGTTTATAGCTTCTCCGTCTGGATCCATGTCATTTCACTCTTGCAGAAACATGGCATCACAAAATTTAAACCTAACGCTCGCATAAAAACATAGTTATTACCATTAAACCTTATTACCCCGCCAGCTTTTGATAATCTAATGTTGATCCTTAAACAACTAAATGTTTTGACACTTAACTGCTTGGGCCTAATGATCAATTATCCCTAAACTTAACCCTTTAACACCTAAGCCTCAAAATGTCTGCCGGGCATTTCTTTCTGTTTTTACTATAAAATGGGCTGAACATGTCACATGAGGAAATGCTTTGGCTCCTTTTTCCAGAACACTTGGATATCTCAATATATGGCATTATTTTTCAATATACTGTATACTAAACCAGTGTAAAAACAGTTTGAAATGAAGAAAAACACAAAATCTGAATTAGATCTTAGACTTTTAGTGATAAGAAAACACTGCAGATGAACATGAAGTACATATTTTTCATCATGAAATAACAATTTAAACAGTATAGAACATATTTAAAAAAAAAATTCTTTCTCTCTCACTTGTGAAAAAAAAACAGTCCAATAATTAAAACTATGTACAGACGTTTTTTCCCCTCCCTGCATATCTCCTCATACTTCCATGTCCTGATGGTTCAGCCAGTGACAGTTCCTGTCTAACTGCAAGCACAGGCCCACATTACAGCTCTCACACTTGGACTCTGATCAAATGCCTCCCAAAGATCAGTGACTTTTGGCGTACTGGAACAATTTTCCATGTAGAACTGCCTGCCACCATCATGTCCCGAGATCAGTTCATGGTCATTCTGTGCAACATTTGGATGAGTGACCCGGAGATAGATCAAGAAAATGAAGACATAAAGGGCACCGAAGATTATGACCACCTCCACCGGGTCAGACCTCTGATAGAAATGATTGGCACAAGGTGCAGGGTGTTCTACCACCCAAGACAGCACCTTGCAGTGGATGAAAGAATGGTGGCAACCAAGGCCAGGCTGGGTATCAAACAGTAGGCTACATGAAAGCCAAACCAACAAAGTGGGGGCTGAAGTTTTTTGTGTTTTTTTGCTCTGCCTCACTGTTCCACCTGGGATGATGTGATGAACAGCTGTGGTCCCTTGTAGCATCATCAGAACCTCCTGCATCCTTTCAGCCTCTTCCAGTAGGCACCAAAGATCTTCCTCTTCCTCTCCCAGTTCTTCCACAGGAAACCAGCTGCTCCTCATCACAACAGACTCTAAAAGTAGTGCAAAAAAAAATAAAATTCAGCTGGTCACAAACCCACACTATATTATACAGAAAAGGAATGGTAAGCTATGCAGACATACATGCAGTGTGGTAAACTGTACTAAAAGTGACATCTGTATAGTGCACAAAAGCTCCCATTTACGTATAAAAAGTACAAATGTACGTACATTGTACAAACTTACAAACTTGGTACACTGTTCTAAAAGAATAAAATCAACACATAATGAGCATCAAGGCATCCAATTATGTTTGCAAAGTAAAAAAAAAAACAATTTTCTACAAACTAGCAAGCTTTATTCATCCAGAAATTCAGATCAAAACACATTATTCAATTGGTCAAACTTGACCTTTTTTCCCACAAGAAGTTGCTGCTTCAGCTTTCCTTCAAACTCCAAACCATCCAGGTACCTCTGTGGTGGTTTTATAATTCAGGAAAGTCGTTTTTGAGACATAATCTCCTGCGCTCCGATCCGTTTTTCCTCTCTGCCGCTCATTTTCTAATTACTCCGTGCTGTTCGTGTGTGAGAGGGGGGGGGACAAAGAGACAGATTTGCGGGCTTCCTGCAACCGCGGGAAGCAAATTACCGTAATAACACTATTCAGGCTTAAAAGCGCAAAGTGTCTTCTTTCTAAATCTGTTTCAGTTTTTCCGATAGCACAAACCGTTGCGTAGTTATGGTAATGCAAAGTGCGCAAGCAAAAATGTGTCGGCCACGACACGTTCGGTGTTAAAGTGTTAAGCACTGCGAAGGCCTAAACCTACAGTATACGAAAACTTAAGATTTCCAATTCACTTTAATTTATATAGCACTTTAACACAACACAGTTGACCAAAGTGCTGCACAGACCCAACAAAATCACAACAATAAAAATAGGATAAAAATAGAATAAAAGAAAATACAGGAAAATCACAATAACAATGAAAATAGGATAAAAATAGAATAAAAGAAAATACAAGAAATGAAAGTAAAATCCCAATGCATCAATCAGAGTTAAAAGCCCGAGAAAAGAAATAAGTCTTGAAAAAGGTTTTAAAAACCTGAACCGAGTCTGCACGCCTAATTTGGAGGGGCAAAGCATTCCAAAGCTTTGGGGCGACAACGGAAAAGGCACGGTCCCCTCTTGTCTTCCTGTTCATTTTAGAAATAGATAACAATAACAGATCTGCAGATCTCAAAGAACGTGATTGAGCATACGGCCTCAGAAGGTCAGACAAAAACAGTGGAGCAAGGCTGTGGAGACATTTAAATGTAAATAAAATAATTTTAAAATCTATTCTAAAATGGTTTATAAATGGAGCCAGTGAAGAGATGCCAACACCGGGGTGATATGCCCCTCTTTGAGGGTCCCAGTTAAAAATTGGGCAGCGGCATTCTGGAACATCTGCAGTCGTGAGAGCAACTTCTGACTGAACCCAACATAAAGCGCATTACAATAGTCAAGGCAAGTTGTGACAAATGCATGAATAAGAATCTCAGTCATATGAAGAAAAAAGAGATTTAGCTTTGGCAGTTGTCTTAGATGAAAGAAAGTAGCCTTGACAGCATTGAATTTAAGGCCGGAATCCATCCTGACCCCCAGTTTGGTAGCTTGGGGAGTCACATACTGGCTAAGGGAATCAAGGGGAGGATGAAACCTAAAATGCTCACCAGGCCTTAATTACAAGACCTCCATCTTGTTTTTCATTAAAATGTAAAAAGTTCAGGGCCAACCAGGCCTTGATTTCTTTAATACACTCAAGTAGATGGATAGCAAAGTAAGCATTTTGATGCTTCCATGGAACATAAATTTGACTGTCGTCAGCATAGAAGTGAAAGGCAATATTATGCTTTCTCAAGATGGAGCTAATGGGAAGAAGGTATAAAGAGAACAGAAGAGGTCCCAGGATCGAGCCCTGAGGTACTCCACACGTGAGAGGCACTGGAGCAGACTCTGTGGCTCCAATCCGGACACTAAAGCTTCTGTCTGTTAAATAAGACCTAAACCACTTTAGAGCTGTGCCCCTTATACCAACCCAGCTCTCCAAGCGAGACAGAAGAATCTGATGAGCCGCTGTGTTGAAGGCAGCTGTTGGGTCCAAGAGAACCAAAACGATACAGTGGCCATGGTCTGTAGCTAAAAATACATCATTCAAGACTCAGTAATGCTGACTGCGTGCTATGACGATTCTTAAACCAGATTGAAATTCTTCAAATGTACTATGTCCATCTAAAAACTGCTTTAGTTGGGAGTAAACTACTTTCTCCATTTCTTGCAGACACATCTGATGTGTGTGAAATTTACGTATTTTAAGGGTTTCACAAAATTCAAAACAGAATTGGCTCAACAACGCCCCCCAGAAAGTTCCATAACAAACTGCTCGATTGGCTCACTTTATTGTACACACATGTAAATTGGCACACTTGTAGAACTTCCCAAGACCTACCTAAAAGCCTTAAAATGTCATAGTCACAGTGACTTTAAACAAGTTGGGGTAAGTTTATCGAAGACTGAGAGTTTTTGAAAAAGGTGCGGCCGTGGCGAAGTCCGGCATCACACTATCAAATCAAATCAAATCAAACTTTATTTATAAAGCGCTTTTCATACAAGAAGTTGCATCACAAAGTGCTTTACAGATTAAAATGACCCCACATAAAACCACCTTCCCTTCCCTCCCCCACAGATTTAAAAGCATAGTCACAGTTATACCCCCCTCCCTCTAACCCGTCTCCCATGCACACACACAGTTAAAAGAAAAAGTGAAAAAGGACATTGGGCCGAGTGTAGATGAACCATGCAAGGAAACACCATCAGAGGAGCCATCTGCCCCGGCAGCGGTAGACTAACAGCAGCAGCCGAGGCACCGACACAGGGCACCCAGTGGAGGCAAGGCCAAGACCCCCACCTCCACCCAAGCTCCACCTGGAGAGCACCCAGGGAGCCACAGCCGACCACCGCTCCCAGGGCAGAGGGCTCCCACAGAGGTAACACTGGAACAGGGATTAAGATAAATTAAAGTATACAAAGAAACTGTAAATGAATGTGCTAAGATTAAATAGTAAAACTGATAAAAAATATAATCATATAAAACATGCAGAGCAATTAAACAAACTAATAAATAATAATCAGTTAAAAGCTAAGCTAAAAAGGTGAGTCTTGAGCCTGTTCTTAAAAACATGAACGTTCTCTGCAGCCCTGAGGTCCTCTGGCAGCCTGTTCCAGAGGTGAGGGCCATAAAACTGGAAAGATGCCTCGCCATGCTTGTGTGTCCTGACTTTTGGGGTGACAAGGAGACGGCTGCCAGAGGAGCGCAGAAACCGCGAAGGTTTATATGGTAAGAGCAGTTCAGAGAGATAAGAAGGCCCAAGACCATTAAGACACTTAAAAACCATTAAAAGAACCTTAAAGTCGATCCTGAAATGTACAGGGAGCCAATGCAATGATTCTAAGACCGGTGTAATGTGCTCCCGCCTCCTGGTCTTCGTCAGGACACGTGCTGCTGAATTTTGTAGTAGTTGTAAACCTGATATACTCTTTTTGGGAAGACCAGAAAGCAGGGCATTACAGTAATCAATTCTACTGGAGATAAAAGCATGGATCAGCGTCTCCGTGTTGGCCCGAGAGAGAATGGGGCGGACTCTGGCGATGTTCTTTAGTTGATAAAAACCTATTTTAGTGATATTTTTTTATGTGAGGAATAAAAGTCAGCTCAGAGTCAAAAATCACGCCCAGTTCTTCACTTGTAAAGAGGGATTAAAAGACAGTGATTGTAGTTGTGGTAAAAGTTTCTCTCTCTGAGCCTCAGGACCGATGCCTAAAACTTCAGTTTTGTCCTGGTTGAGCTGGAGAAAGTTTTCTGCCATCCAGGATTTAATGTCTAAAATGCAGTTAAAAAGTGCATCCATTGGCCGTGTGTCATCGGGAGACATGGAGATGTACAACTGTGTATCATCAGCATAACTTTGAAAGTTAACTCCATGTCTCCTGATGACGCTGCCAAGAGGGAGCATATAAAGGTTAAAAAGCACTGGGCTTAAATTTGAACCCTGGGGCACCGCACATGTAATCCTGTGGACCCTAGAAGAGCAGGTATCTAAACTTACCATAAAAGTCCTGTCTGTGAGATGGGATGTAAACCATTTGTGAACATCACCAGAGAGGCCGATCTGTTTTAAACGGGTTAAAAGAATAGTGTGGTCTACTGTATCAAAGGCAGCGCTTAGATCCAGTAGAACCAACACTGTCACCTTCTGAGCGTCATAATTTATTCTAAAATCATTTAAAATCTTCAGAAGGGCCATCTCTGTCCTGTGGTTCACCCTAAAACCAGACTGAAATTTCTCCAGGACATTATGCTCATTAATAAAATCATTAAGTTGAATTAAAACAAGCTTTTCTAAAACCTTGCTTAAAAATGGTAAGTTAGATACTGGTCTAAAATTATTAAAATCATTAAAATCTAAATTGCTCTTCTTCAGCAGGGGCTTCACTACCGCCCCTTTAAAGGCGGCAGGAAAGACCCCCGTCTGAAGGGAGCAATTCATCATGGTTAAAATCTCATCCCTAAAAGATTCATAAAATGGCTTACAAATGAAGTGGGAATCGGGTCCAAAACACATGTGGTGGGCCTCACTGAGGAGAAAACCTTATCAAGAGTCCCAGCTTCTACCACGACAAAACTGTCCAGCGTTTCCTCTGGTAGAGACACACATTCAGATTTGTCTAAAACCATGTGACTTTGAGAAGATAAAATATTGCATCTGATGGTGTCTACCTTCCCTCTGAAGTGGTCTGCGAACTCCTCCAAAGAGTGTTTGAGGGGGTTTTCTGAAATGCATTAATAGTACAGTTACAAATTTTATCAATAGTGGAAAAAAGAATTTTAGGATTATTTTTATGGTCTATGATTTTTGCAAAGTAAGCATTTGTTGAATTTCTTACAGCATTATTATAGGATTTGAGAAGTTCTGTGTATAATTGATGGTTTATCGTGGTTTTATTTTTTCTCCATTTTCTCTGCCGCCCTGCAGTCCCTCTTTAGTTTTTTAAGATTGTTATTTCTCCATGGCGCTGCAAGTTTTGAATGTGAGCGTTTCACTCTAAGTGGAGCCAGCAGGTCATGAGCGGACTGAAGTCTTCTGTTAAAATCACTGGCAATAAAATCACAAGGGGCAGGTAAGAGAGTAGGAGGAAACTTTTGCAAAACTTCTAGAAAACCTGCAGCCACTTCAGGGGTTAGATGGCGCTTCCTGACAGTTCTCACAGAGGTCTCCTGCTGGATAAAACTGGTGATGTTAAAAAACACACAGTAATGGTCAGAGACAGCCAAGTCAACAACAGAGGGCACACAGGTGGACAGGCCATGCGTGATGACAAAGTCCAGGTATGTCCTCTATTATGAGTTGGCTGCATGACATGCTGACTAAAATCCATATAATTCAAAATATTAAAAAATTCTGTTGATAAAGAGTCTAAAAGGTTATCCATGTGTAGATTAAAATCACCAGCTAAAATGATCCTTTCAAAGGAGTTCTACAAAATTGATAAAAACTCTGAAAATTCTTGAATAAAAAGTGCACTCTTTTTAGGAGGCCTATAAACTGTGACACAAAATCTGAGGAGTGCTAAAAACAGTTGCATTATATTCAAAAGTACTAAAATTATCAAATAAAACAGGTTTGGCAGAAAGCGTTGATGAACTAACAAAAGCAGTTCCGCCTCCCCTTTTGCAAACCCTCGTGGAATAAGTGAAGGTAAAATTTGGTGGGGAGGCCTCTGTAAGAACAACAGGGGCATCTGTACTCAGCCATGTTTCTTTTAAAAATAAACAATGTATATTATGATCTAAAATTAGGTCACTTATTATAAAAGTTTTATTCAGCAGAGAGCGAACATTTAAAAGTCCCATATTAATAGTGGTTGGAGATGGAGTGGACTTTTGGTAACTGTTTGAGATTATTAGAGTTGCATTTGCTACGTTTTTTTATCATTTGTCCGCTCTCTGCTGATAATAACGGGTATAGATGATTTAGGGCAAGGTCCAAGTCCGATATGTGAATTACTGTTAATATCAGAACTGAGTTTGTAGGAGCAGGGACCAGCTACACATCAGGATGTGGCAGAAGGGGCAGAGAGGGCAGGTGCAGCTGGGGCTGGTGTGGTAGATAGGGGGGGGGGGAGCGCATGCCAGGCTCATTGACAGCATGCGGGCACCCTGTCTATTAAGATGTAGTCCATCTGGACCAAACAATTGACTCCTGCCCCAGAAAATGTTACAATTGTCTATAAAACAAATATTGTGCATCACGGTGGCAGAGGAAAGCCAGGTGTTTAGAGATAAAAGTCTGCTAAAACGACCAATACCTCTGCCAACAGTGGGTGTGGGGCCAGAAATAAAAACAGACACATGTGTGTATTTTAAAAGATTAAACAAATGAATAAAATCCAGCTTCAGTAGTTCAGATTGCTGTTTACGAATGTCGTTGGTTCCAGCGTGAATAATAATTCTACTCACAGATGGGTGATGTTGGATTTGGTCCAGGATCTGTTCAGTAATATCCTTTACGGTGGCTCCAGGAAAACACAGTGTGACCGCTCCTCTCATCCTTACATTCCTGATAATAGAGTCTCCAATGATGAGCGTGGTGGGCGGCTGGTTTACAAGTTGATGCTGGGCAGAGGATCTTTCACCATCCAGGACCTGCTGGATGTTGGGCGGATTAGCTTCCCCAGGACTGCAGCGATGTGTAGTCGGCGTTGAGGGCTCGTTCCATGGGTTCGGGGTGTAGTGGAGCACTCCTCGGCGAGTCCTGGGTTTAGCGCGACGTGGAGGGCTGCGGGAGTCTGGCTGCTGGTCCGGCTGCTGGGAGGGGATGGGCGGCAGTCCTGCGGAGCTGCGGTGTTTCAGGGCAGCCGGAGGGACAGTCAGAGGAGGAAAGTCGTGCCCCAGGGCACCGAAGCGGTTTGATAATGGTAGGCCGGGTGAAGGAGAGCGGTGGCGGCTGCTCCGGGACCCCCCACCGCGGCCGGGCCCGACCATGGACCAGGCACCCTGAAGCACCGGTGTTGAGCTGATGGGGGCTTTTGGCTTAGCCCCCAGATGGAACCAGCGGTCCGAGTCTAGCGATGGATTCCCCCTCCGCAACTTCACCGGGTTGGCAGGGAATTGTGACCGCCAGCTGAGCACTGTTGGTGGCGGCGAAAGTCCGGCCGAAGATGATGTCCACGTCGCACTCGTGGTCCTGGATTTGATGGAGCGTGGAGATCCTCTGCTCCAGCTCTAGAACTTTCTGTGTTAATTTAAAACAGCCATCACATCCGGGGGTGCAGGTGAGTGAAAGCATGACGAAATAAAAAGTAGTCCGTGCTCGGATTAAAAACGCCCCCGATAAAAACAAGTTGCTAAAAGTCAGTGGTGTTAAAATCGGTTAAAACCAGTCATCAAAAACGATTTAAAACCAGTTAAAACCGTGTTTGTTAGGGAGCCGAAGTTTGGCAAGTCTCTCTGTAGAAGGACGCCGACGCATGCGCACCAGAGTCAGAGATCTTGGAAGAAAACCTGTTGGAGTCTGCAAAAGACTTGAGACTGGGGCCATACGTTTGCCTCTAATTTCCACAAGTTATTTTAACTGCACCATATTACATAGGATGGTTATTGGTCCAGTCTCTAAAAGATATTTATTCTAATTTCCGGTGAGTGTGTTCTAATTCCTCCATAGCGCCCCCTAGAAGCATTAAAACAACTAGCCCCCAGCCATTATGAATTTCAGCACACCAATGTGGTGTCTCAGGACCTACAAAAAAAGTCTCTTGGAGCCATTGTCCAAACCCTACAGGGAGTCAGACATTTTGGATCAAACCCACCATTTTGTGCCATGTAAACAAGTTGCATTTGAATAAACTCTTCCTAGAGCTTTTAACTTACAGACTTTAAAATGAGTGAGGATAGTCCTGGGTCATTGGGGATCAAAAGTTATCAAAAGAATTTTGCTACATCATAGCATGTGGGCATGGCCAACCTTCAAAGTATGTCTTCTGGCCATAAAAATAAAGTTGTAACTTTCACAAACAAGGACACAGCTGTACCACACTTTCTGTTTCATCCCATACACCACTCAACACATTCATTGGCTCATTTGCTCATGTCACCTAAACCCCACACCCTGAGAACAGGAAGTGTAATGTTTTACTGAGAAAGGTCCATATTTGCCTCTTTGTTCTTAATCAACATGTGGTTGTGTACAGTGACTGAAAACAATTTGGTTTAACTTGGTTTCAAGAACTGAGAGGTTTAGAAAGAGGGTGTGGCTGTGGCGGCATGGCATAGCCTCATATCACGCCACGGAAATACGTTTGGCTCTAATTTCTACTTACATCATCTGATCTGCACCAAATTCAACAACATGGATATTATTCCAACCCCTAACACAAATGTATGCAAATACTTGTTGGGCATAGTCTAATTCATGCACAGCACCCCCTAGAACCATTAATACAGTCAGCCACAAGCAATGCCTTCAACTAGGATTGTTAAACTCAGAGGATATTTGTCGTTTCTAAAGACCCCTACAAAAGTCTAAAGTCATGGTCCATATCTTAAAGGTAGTCTATTTTGTTGAAAACTGCCATTTTTGCCTTTTGAACACTGTCATGTACATTTTATCATTAGGCTCAGTGGATGCATTGAGGTGGCGTTCAGGTGGCGGTGCATCACTCCTGCGGTCGCAGCACAGGCCGGAGCGGCACTAAGCTGCGAGGGCTGTTCGAGGCTGCTTACAGCTTTAATTATGTTTATAATTGATCATCTGTTGGGGTAGCAGCAGTGGTAGTGGTGGTCGCGTTTTCATTACAGTTTAACAAACATGCCCTTGGCAAAGCTGTCGCACCAGGGCTACGTATGAAGAATAGTTTATCAGTGTTTTTCCACCACACTTGTGACATAAATGTCACACTGTACAGGCCTGTTTATGCCAGCAGACCTGAGTGAGCCTGTGTGGAGTTGTGGTCCTCGGGCCTCAGCAGCGTGTCATAGAGTCTTTAGAGCTTTTTGTTCACTTATCTTCTCTCTCAGACCTCTGCATTGTCTCTGCATAGTTCTTGTCCTGCTAGTTAGATGCTGCAGTGTCTAGAGGCATGAAGGAACTCTGTCAGATATTCTTTTTGTTGTTGCTGTGTGGCTTGTGTATTGTGCATGAATGCACATGTTATCGCACCTTGGTAGTGAGTTTGTGAGCCATGAGCAAGTCAGATGTAGTTTGAATGGAAATTGGGTCAATAAAAAAAATGCAACTCGCATGCTGCCTGCCCTCCTGAGCAGATGGTGCGGGGATAGTCTAATCTGCCTCCTGTGGATCTGTGTGTGCATATGTAATTATAGCTTACCCTGATAGTAGCAAGGCTGTCCCGGGGTGGCGGCTGCGTGTGTCGTCCATCGGCTGGCTGCAGCACCCCCCCCCCTTGTGGCGGTGGCGAGGCACCCCTGTCGGCCAGTCAGCCCCTGCTGGGGGGTGTGGCGCCTCTGGTCCCCAGGGCCGGGCCACCCTGGCATAGCCGGTTGCCGGCAGAGCCCATGGGCTCGTCCCTGCTGCCTACCGGGCCCCTGCATTGTAGTTGCTGGATGTTCCCCTGGGGCTTCCTTCTGTTCCTCTCTTGGTGGGTGCGGTCGTCCCAGGCGCTTTTCCGCCTGGCACTCCTAGGCTCTGGGGCCCTCTGGACGTCTGTGTCCCCGATCTCCTTCATGTCCGCATCGATTCCTGTAGGCCACATTGACGGCTCCTCACACCAGCTATCAAACACTCGTACGGGGAAACCTTATATGCACCAGCATGCTCACACACACACACATAGGTGTGGGGACGTCGGTGTCTACAGATATATTCCTGGGCTGAGTTTATCATCAATAGATCTTGAATAATTAGTGTCGAGAGCTTTTCAGGGACTTTGTTGTTGTATTTATATACCCATTTTTGTGTGTTGTGGATGTGTAGTTCTTAGTTCATATTATTTAGTTTGTTTTGTCAATGTTGCTCCTTTTTTTTGTTGTTTTTTTTCCACCTCTCTGCCGTCTTTCGGATGTGGAGGACTGGGTTGTTTTTTTTGTGTTCTTTTTGTTCCCCTTTCTTGTATCGTCAACTCACATTCCTACCTCTCCTGCCTCTCTTCATCATCTTTTTTCTTCCTTCTCTCTTGTTTTTTTCCATTTCCGTGTCCACAACTATATGTAATTAAACCCACAGCAATCTCTAATAAAGATTTTTCACAAATATATATCAAGTGGAGTACTATAGAAAACGCTGTAATGCTCTGCTTGACAAAGTAAATCTGTTGGACTTGTACTCAGTACTCAGACACCAATTCTGAGCTCCACACTGCCAGACAGGACAAAATAAAAAAAATCGATAGTGATTCAAAAGCGTTGAAAAATTTCTTATTTTTTCGTTATAATTAAATGAGAAAAACATAAAAGTCCAGCCTGCCGCACGGACATTTTTAGGGGGCGGAGCGGTGAAACTGATTCAGCCATGCAGCGCGAAATTTCAGGAACCAACGGAGTACCTGTATGGGGGTACTCGGAATGATGGAGTCGCTCAGCGGGAGCTGTTGTTAAGTTGCGCTGATTGTAATTCAGAACGAAATGAGCAGACGTCGCCAAACAACCGGCTTTGTAAAAATAAGAGGAGTTGCTGGCAAAGCAGTTTATAACAACAAACATAACACAGCACCATCCCTGCTTCTTCCCTGTCAATCTCTGGTTGATTCTGCTGCTCTGTGTGCCTTTTTGCGCTGTTCAGTGATGCAACTCACTGCTGAAACAGTGTGATATGCGGATGTCTTGAAAGGGCCGATGATTATTTATGGAGACACGCTGGCTAAGAGGAGTGCGCCAACAGATTACCCCGTCAGAAAAAGATCTGGTTAAATTACCCCGAAGTTCCGATTGGGGAAACGCGCCTGTAGTTGTGAAAGAAACATCTTTCTTGTGTATCATGTTAGCAGCAACATCTTCTTTTCCCCGGACATGTCCACTTTTTCGGTGCTATCCGGGGCGTCCTCCCTGAGCTGCAGCTCATGTTTACCAGACCTAGTCAGCCCAAGTGTAGATTTTAATTCTGACTGTGTGGCGGAGAGCAGCGTACTCACAGTTTGTGACAGCGAAAAAACTAAGAATGGACTATAGACTTGATGTCTCTTTGGGAGAATGCTGCTTTTTATTTTCTGTTACTTTGAATAGAAAAATTATAATTTTCTCATAATATAATTTCAGATTTTTGTGTAATTTTTGTATAAAACGGAGCTATTATTTTTGCAGCTTTATTTTCTAATACAGAATATTAATAATTTCTAAGCCATTTCTGTAATGGTTGACTTGTAAAAGCTGATTTGAAGTTTATTTAATTATTCTTTCCAACCATATAGAGCAGGTTTACTTTAAATATGTAAGTCAAAATTCTTCAAGTAAACAGAGCATGTGTTTAAGGATTAGATAAAGTACCAAAGCACATTTCCTTTAGCTTTCAAAAATATGACCTTTAGGGTTTCAAATAAATAAGACAGGACATCAATTGGTTTGGAGACTTCAATTAATGGAAACTGGGTGGATTTAAGAGGAGAAAGTAGCCATGGAAGGAACGAAGAAAAAACCCTAAATGGGGTAAAAATATTCAACAAAAATAATTGCTATAATCGAATGGAAATTGTGAGGCACCAAAGATAGCACACCCCTAATTGATACTGTCATTGTGAACGTGGGTAGATTTAATCCTGCGTAGGGTCGGTAAATGTTTTGTATGATTTACTATCACAGTAGTAGAGTTAAAATCTGCCTCCTGATTAGTCAGAGCTGTGTTTTCAGCTGATTATTTGCTGTGTCTCTGTGTGTAAGGGGGGTTCAGCTGCTGGACATTCATGACTGCTCTGATTTATACCAAGTTCTATTCTCTAAACTTAGCTAGTAGAGATAACAAGGAAATCAGGATATTTGGCAATCTAGTGAACATAATGATCAGAACTGCACAAGCTCTAAACCACAGATCAAAACCCAACTTATTGAAAATGACGTTCTTACCCTGTAGATGGAAGTTTATTTCCCATGTGGTAAAAATAGTGCATGATTTAAATCTGTTCAGCAATGTCTTTATCTCCACGGGTCGCGCAGCAGCCGTTGTGGGTCTGAAACGCTCCTGGTGGGGATTGAAGGCCGTAAAGGTCTCATCAAATCAGCGCCGCTGACTCACCCCATGTAAATTGGGAGTAACACAATCAGCGTTGTTGTTGTCCTTTTACTCCATCTGCTTCACTGCTGCCAGCATTTGTTTACTATCTGTGTGACGCTGTAGGCCAACTGGAAAAATAGTAACATGAAAGCGCGCATGTCGCCACCTAGTGCCGCGGAGGCGAACGCACTTCATTTAATAATTCAATTTTCTGAGTTATATGTAAACTGGGATAAAGGCTCCCATTCTGGTTAAGGTATTAGTTCAGTTGCTGCCAAAAGCTCAATTTAGATGTGTATGTAAAAGTACTGAGTGTAAAGTTATATGTGGGGAAAGTTTTGGAATGATTTATCATGTTCGCATTTATTAGGTCTAAATACCTAGCATTGTAAAAGGGTTATTTAGACTTCTAAGAGCCACTGTAGGGCAGAGTTCATACCTAGTTATATTTTAAAAGACTGTACAGTCATCTGGTCCACAGTAGTAGTTGTTGAATGCAAATGTTAGCCTGAGTGGTAAGAAGTTGATGTAAAGAATCCGTGAGGTTAAACAGCTGAGCTGGGCAGTAGGAGGATAGTGTTGTAGGTTGAGAGCTGCGAGTAAGAGAGAAAGTGAAAGAGAGAGCAAGTCTGTATTATGTTCTTACACACACACACACACACACACACACACACACACACACACACACACACACACAAGTCCGTATTGCTACCCATATTAGGACTTTATATTGACTTCCATTCATTTTAATAGCTACATCTATGCCTAACCCTTACCCTAACCCTAACCATTGCCAGTTTTTTCCTAACCTTAACCAAAACATAATTCACACCATACCTCTAAACCTAACCCCTAACCCTAAAAAGGGAATCCACCATATTAGGACCAGGCTTTGGTCCCTATAAGGTCCATCGGTCTTCCGAAGGTTAGCGAATATGCCAGAGAAGGTCCTAAATAGGGTAGCTATACAAGAACACACACACACACACACACACACACACACACACACACACACACACACACACACACACACACACACACAGAGGGGAAGTGAGTGTTGGCTGGCCTTGCTTCTGTTCCTCCCTCTCCACCTCCCTCCCCATCTTCCTCTCTCTCTCTCTCTCTCTCTTTCTCACTCTTTCGTCAGCGGCAGATAAAATGTCGGCTGCAAAGCTCTTCCTCTGCTCAGCTTTCTCCCCCTCATCACCATCTGTCTTTTCTTACCACAAGAGGAAACCATTCTGTCTGTTTTTACCTCATCATTCATTCTTCTTTCTGTCTTTCGATGGGTTGATGGATCGCAGCTAGCTATGCTAGGGGCTTTTCTACGGAGCTATTACTCTGTTGTTTTGGGAAACCGATGAAAAGGTAATCTGAGATTTCATTATACACCTCTGCTTGTGTCTTTACATTTTAGGAAAGATTGAGTTGTGTCAGCTGGCAAACAGGCAGGAGATACTATTCTGACAAGTTTGGACCTTTTCCACAACAGAACAGTTACTCTGATCCTAGCTAGATGTTATGTAATGTAATATATATGTGTATAACTAGTATAAAGTGTAGCCTACTTAATTTTTCTAGATGAGGCGTTTTCTAATGTTGACAGCGACCATTTTATTGAAATCTCAGGTCCTTGTTCTTCTGATTTGTCTTTCCTTTGTACTCTGCATGGGTAGAGTTTCTGATTCATAAGCAGATGAGAGGTGGCTCACCCTGACAGGGCTGTCAGTTTAGGTCGCTGCTGTTCCTCAGGCACTATTCATTACACTATATGTTGCTTATTTAGGCAGCTTTGAGAGGCAAAACGTCCATCATGTGACTTGTAAACCTGTTTAGTTTGTGCAGTTTTGAGGTGTTCAAGGGGACAACTTTGACTGTATGCAGAAACCCATGGCTGACTTGTCTGAACCAACTCTTCACTCATCCCTGCTCTGGGAAAACAGCTGCATAATGTTAGTGTGAGTGTCTGGAGGTGATATACATGAGGAGGTAGAAGAAAGGAATGTTGAAGACTTATTCATATTAGAGATTAGAAGTCACCAGGTCTCAATATGTGAAACTTGTTTTTGGATCACTCTTTAAAGTTGCTTAGATTATTTTTGAAGTGATCTGCTTCACATTTTCATCAATATTGTTTTTTTACTGGGGAAAAAACACCAGCCATCTTCAGTTTTGTGTTTCTTTAAATGCTTATCCTGTCTGGCAGTGTGGCACTCAGAATTGATGTCTGAGTGCTCCACTTAAAAAAAAAAAAAAAAAAAAAAAAATATATATATATATATACTTGCACACACACTGAAGACATTTTGGGAGCAGGTTTTCTCAGACCAACCTGAGGGAGGCCTTAAGCTCTTTATTTCCAGTATGGTAGCTGTCAGAACTAGGTCAGCAAAACTATTAGGAAACCATGTAAAATGCAATAATATTGCTGATTGTTACAATGATAATATGACATGCAATAAATAAACAAATATTCAGCCAAGCAGTGTTGATGTCTTTCCGCATTGGTTAAATTACAAACCATAAACCATAGAAAGGGAGTAAGCTTTCTAGCTATTTAGAGAAATAAGGAAATTGAACATTTCTACTTAAAGAACAGGATTTTTTTGTTTCAAAAAGTTTCATCTGGGTACATCTGTTGAAAAAAACCATTTCTTTGCCATGAAGTCCCTAATGACCCTACCAGAATGTTTAGATGCCGTCCTTAAATGTTTTCTGCTGCCTTAAATAAATGTAGTCCAAGCAGTTGTTTGCAATATGGATTGCCTAATATGATTTGATTAAAAGAAGAAATCAGGAATTTGTTTAGCTTCTATCCCCAGACAACAACTCACAAACATCAGAACACATTAGATTAAAATCAGATCCCACTGGGTGTGTAATTTAAACTGATTAAGCCGCTATCTGAGTAAAATAAGTTATTTTTCTTAGAACATTTTTGTAAACTCCTTGTTGGATTTCTCTTTAGAGAGATGGAAATGGTTCCAGCTCTGGATATTATTGACCAGTGGACTGCATGGCGAGGTGTGATTGTGTGTGAGGCTGTTTTCTCTATTCTGTGGCGTGTGTTTTGCTCAGTTATGGAGGTGATTATACCTACTCTTAACCCAATCAGTCTTTGTCAGACATGTGACATGGTGTGGAAACAATCGTCTTACTTTGAATGTGAACAAAACAAAGGAGATGATTGTAGATTTCAGAAGAAACAGGGATAAGTCAAACACTGTTTCCATCATGGCAGAAGAAGTGGAGGTGGTTGAGGAATATAAATACCTCGGAGTTCACCTTGACAACAGACTGGACTGGAGGCGCAACAGTGAAGCCGTCTACAAGAAGGGACAGAGCAGACTGTAATTCTTGAGGAAGCTTAGGTCCTTCAAGGTTTGCAGCAAGATGCTGCAGATCTTCTACAAGTCTGTTGTGGAGAGTGTAATCTCTTCAGCCATCATCTGTTGAGGTAGCAGCATCAGAGCCAGGGATTTAAATAGGCTAAACAACCTGATAAAGAAGGTTCTGGTTCTGTTCTGGGGACGACTGTGGAACATCTGGAGATAATGCAAAGAATGATTCTTCATAAAATCAAAAAACATTATGGACAACCCTGAGCATCCTCTTCATGAGACTGTCATACAACAACAGAGCGTCTTCAGTCGGAGGCTTCTTCAGTTTCGCTGCAATACAGACCGCTACAGGAAATCCTTCCTGCCCACAGCCATCATCATCTACAACAACTCCTTAAAGAATTAATTATATGAGCTATACAAACTCTTCATTTCCCTCTGGGATCAATAAAGTATTTTTGAATTTTGAATTGAATTGACCTGCCTAGCAACCACTACCCCCTGACGCCATCTGGAGTGTAAGCGTCTCGCGTTGCTAGGGGAAGCCGCAGTAGATATACTGAAAAAGCTGCAGTTGAAGAAGCACACTCGAGTTGCAAGCATGGATAAAAAGAAGGGCAAACTCATCTCTTACAGGGATAAACTTGTGAAGGAGGATAGGGATCATAGGCGTCATTTTAGTCGGGAACATATTTATGATTGGTAGATTTGTCCCCACCACTTTACTAAACCTGATGCAGAATTTCTTACTAGTACTGTCTGATATTCCAGTCCAGAAAGAAACATGGTTAGGCTATATAAAATACAGCCATGTTTCATTCTGCGCAGATGCTGCAGCTTTCTTTGCAGAGGTTGATGTTACATTCAACAAAGAGACTCATTCAAAAGCAGGTACAGCACCAACAGGTTACTGTTCTCTGTAACAGTATGTCTTAAATGCAAGGTGTTCTAATTATGCCGCGTTACCTGCTCCATGCATCTATGCACAGATGGCGCAGGCCTGTGCGTGCTTCCCCCAGGGGGCAAGGTGGGCACACACTGTGTGATTTATGCCATTTCTTTGCCCATTTCCAGGTCATGCAACAATTTCTGCGATTGGTTTGTCTTCAAAGCTGCATATAAATATTGTTTCCCCAAGAATTTCTTCTTGCGTATCTAATTTCTCTCACATGTTTTAAATACAAAATAACTGCAGTAAAAGGATGAGGTTTACTCTTGCAGAGTCCTGCACTGGTCCAATTTTACTAACCCGCTACTGTTGAACCCGACCCTGTACCCACAGTTATCTCCAGATCAAATCCTGTTGATTTAAAACCGCCATCGGTCTGTGTCCTCCACAGCTACGCGCTCAATCCCTCTCCATGGTGCTGTCAGCTGAGCTCTCCGATAGTGATGCTTTGAATATGTGTCCAGGTCTGAGATGATAATCAGTCAGATGCTCTCATAGGAATCTTTTCTTGATTGATTCAGTTACCTGAACTCTGTGCGTAAAGTTGTAAATGTCTGTGCATCTGCAACAAGTGGTCAGGGATGTGAATTGTAAACTGTCAAAATGATGGACACACTTCAGATTTTTCCTTCAGTGTTTGAAAAAGAAAAAACAGTCCAAGACAGATAATAACATAACCCCATATTACAACAAATTATTTCACTTTTTATTTCTCTGGAATGTTACACAGCTGATATTTATTTTATGCAGAACTGTAGTGAAGTTAGTTTACGTTTCTGCACACTGCGAGGGTTGCAAGGAAAATGAGTTTGTTGCGCATTCTTCTTCTGGGGCAAACATATTAATGTAGCCAACATTATTCTTTGTGCTATGATGTGGATAAACATGATCTTTCCCAGACAACAGTCTAATGATGGTTGTCAGCGCCGTTCGAAAAACACAGTAAAACACATCGGGCTTTCAATTTTTACACCTGTTATTATACCACAGTGTATATTATAATAAAACATCAGAAGGATAAATACCTATACATGAATGATTATTATTATTTATTGTCCCCAGCAATCTTCAAACCACGCTCATGTTTATGGTTATTGTCCCCAACAATTTTAAAACAAACCTACGCCCTTGATAGGAATAGATAGAATCAGAAATTGTCTACAATTCAGATCCATATGAGCTCAAAGGAAACAAATGGAGCTCAGACGTTTCATTACTGCCTCAAACTACCACATTGGACATCACAAACTATCTTTTGTTTGGGATCAGGGCGTACGCATGTCAAAATTATAAATGACTTTCTCTAGTCTCTATGCTCTCCCATTTTCTTTCCAAAATCACTTTTCCAAACGGGAAACTGAAAGAATCTTATGATGTTGTCAAGTTTTTGCTTCCTGGTATTGTGTGACTTGGCAGGGCAGCCCTTCACACAACACGAGTGAACCATTTTGTTCAGGTTTATAAACTCCACACACAAAGCGCTCAAAGCTTCCGTTGTTGTTTAGACTCAACCATCCCATCATGCAATGCCCCCATAGTACCCGATACGTCATCTGACAAAGACCAATGGTTAGATATGTGTGTTAGGAATATAAGGTTTTCTACAAGATATTAACACAGTGCTTAATTACAGTGTTTTCTAAGCATTTTTATTTTATTTGTATTGTTTTATGAGCTAAAATCTATCTGTCTGCTGAGCTCCATATTTAGGCTCATTGAGAGGGTTGTTGCACTAATGACTCCTCATAAATACAGCAGAGATAAGTCAGGCGTGCCCAGTCCTGGTCCTCAAGATCTACCATTCTACAAATTCTAGATGTATCCCAGCTCCAACACACCTGAATCAAATTGTTCAATTCCCTCATCAGCAGCCTGTCAGCTCTGCAGAGGCCTGCTAACGAGGCCTTCATTTGATTCAGTTGTGATGAGAAGGGATGCACCTAAAAGTTGCTGGATAGTAGATCTCCAGGACCCCAGTGATGGGCACCCTTGGTCTAGACTAAGGCTGGCTTAAAAATAAAGTCTCCAATTTTTTCATTCAAAATCAGATTCCAGATTTCAATCATTTTTTTTCTTTTCTTTTAAAGAAGATACAAATAAAAGAAAATAAGTTCAATAGCATTTATTTCAATTATCCATTTTGGGAGTTGGCCTGAATTCAAAGTCCAACCAAATCCAAGCATGGTGGTAAAACAAGACGATGATCCAGGACGAGCTGATATTAAGCCTAGCTTATGTCAGCAAGTTTGCACCCACACACACATGTATTTACGGTTACTTTTCTGGCGGGTCTGCCGACCATTGCAGTGTCGACGACAGTTTATTTACTTCAGCTTGTAAACGCACATCCACTCAAGCAGCAATGGCCAACAGAGAGCGAGTTTTGATGGAGCTGGAAAGCTTTTTACTAGAAGTGTAGCTCATAGAATCCTCTAAAAACTCATGGAAACAAACACAGCGTTCTGTGTTGTTGTTCTCTTCACCTCCTGGTGTTTAAAATCACCAAAAGACCAGCTTAGACCAGCTGGCCTTGTTATATAAAGCATTTAGTGGCCAAAAGCTGCATTGATTACTGATTACATCGACTATAGAGCACCGCTCTGGTGAAATGATGTGGGGCTGACCAATCACAGACATGCACTCTCTGTTGTGTTCAACGGATAGTTAGAAAAATGTGCTCTGCTCCGTGCGTCCTTACGTGAGTGACTGAGAGCCCTTGCCTCGACGGATGATGGCGCTGCGTCTCTTCTCACCGCCACAGACAGAGAACTCTAAACTACGGAAGCCCAAGGAGTGTATTGGTTGGTAAAAAATCTAGAGTTTCCCTTAAAATATATATTCGTTACAAAAAAATTTATTATTCAATAAAATCAGTTTATGGCCACGGCCTGTTCTGGACCGTGGTAATAATGTCTGACTCCTACAGTAGTTCAAGTGGCTCCAAAGCTGGACGTGTATCTTGAGTGATGTTACAGAGGCATCAGTAAACCTGGTAGTTGCTCAGCTGACATTCTCTTTTATCATATTCCCACATTTGTATTTTTGAATGTAAAGTTGGTAACTGACCTGATTTTAATGCTAGGTGTGATTGGTCATATTTAACATGGTCTGCTTTTATCCAAATCAGATGGGTGTGAATACCAGGTCAGAAAATCCAATGTCTGGATGTCCATTCTCATTGATATTAACTTATTATATCTTCATTAAGGGGAGTTTTATTTTTGTCTTGACATGGTAACTTGTAGAAGAGACACAGAGGGGAATCTATTTTTCCTGGTACTTGTGTTGCAGATGTGACCCAGTTGCAGCTAAATGGGAAGGGTGAATGTGTGCGGAGGTAATGCTACTAGTGTTTACCAGAACTGGAACAGGGGTGCGATTTCATTTTAAGCTAATAGTGTTATATAGTACTTAACAGGGCTGCTACTGAAAACATTCATATAGAGGATATATTTTTAAATTTTTACATGGACAAAGTTGATTTTAAAATAAGAATAATCCTTTATTTCTTGGTCATTGGGAAAATGTTAGTGTGTCAGCAGCAAATTGACTGAATCTGAATTGTCTTCTGCTGAATGGTTTAACTGTGATTCAAACAATGAAGATATGTCATACATTGTTCAGCTCTTTATTAGAAAGAACCTTTTGCCTTCAAAACAGGTTGCCACGGCATGGAAAGTAGAACTGAATATCAAGTAATTTTCATAGTGTCTGTGTAGAGTTAAAATGTTATTATTATGACCACCCTATTTGCTGGTGTGCTTTGGATCATCACAATACTGCAGAACCAAAGTGGGCTTAAGTGTAAGGTCAGGAACTGATGGGCAAACATTCTCCTTCAGGATTGTCTAGTAGAGTAGAGTAGAATTATGATTCCATTTTTACAACAAGTTGTCCACATCCTAAAGAAGCATAGCAGACCATCATACAATCACAAACGTCTGACAGTAGGTATGATGTTCCTTTTCTAAAATCAGATATAACAGGGAGGGAGCTCATTTTCCAAAAAGTTCCAATCTTGTCTCCCCACAGTCCACATAATATTTTCCTAAAACAAGGTAGCCCCGGGGTCTTAAATTATTAAAAAAGCATTGAATTCAGTAGAGTCAAATTTAAGGCCTTAAAAGCATTACATTTGAGGGAAAAAAAGCATTATTGTTTTTAATTATAGTCTTAAATTTGGCATCTTATTTTTTAGAATAATTAAACAATTTGTAATATATAAGCGTTTAGATTTGGTATTTATAAATAAAACATTACGGCGAACTGCACATTATGACACTACACTTGTTGCTATGGTTCCCAGCCACCATTTGCCTGATTCGGAAAATGCACTAAAATCTAGTGGCTGAGCAGTATTAAGGCTCTTGACAATAAAATATGCATAAAACGCCACTGTACGTTATCAACGCCACCTGCGTCTTTTTCATTATGCTGCGTTATTTACATTAACGCGCTTTGTGAATAGCAACATGCGGTGATTTAAATAACGGCGTGTCCCGTAATTTAAGGGTTAAAATAACACGTAATATACACGATATTTATGAAAGTTTTGGCTTGCAATACCTCTCCTCCAATCACTACAACACGTAGTAGTGTTCCAGCAGGAACCCAATGGGCAAGTGTTAATATAATCCACAGTGGCCAAAAAAACTCACAAAATCTGACTGGGTCGGACCTATGCCTGGTAACAATCATGAGGCTTTTTGTTGGAGCTGCTGCAAACGTGTAAACTGGGGACAATCGTGGGATTGACTGCATTGGAGAATTAGAATTCGAGTTTCCGCATTGTCGGCTGTCAATCAACTTGCATGCGGATCGCGCAAACATGTGAACCTGGGGCCACGCACACAGACCCCTCCGTGTCTTCCTGTTTACAGTCGCCATGTTGTGAGAGAGCATCAGTCATGCAGAAGTTCTTCACCTCTGAAATGTCCATAGCAAGAATACAATCAGGTGGTGCTCAATAGCGCTTGCTGCTTACTTCTTTGACTCGCTGTGTCACCAAAGGTGATGCGCGTGCGCAACTGCTGCGGTAGGGCTGGAGGGAGGGAAGGGGGGAGTGTTCTGGGAGGGGCCTTGGTACGTTGGATTCAAAAAATATTTCTCCCTTAAATACTCCGGACTGCAGCTTTAACTGAATATTTTCCATATTTGATTGTTTTTTTTAAACAGTGACGAAAAAATCTGAAGGTCATTTTGACAGATTATTATTCACACCCCTCACCACTAAGTGCAAATGCGCAGACATTTTCAACTTTACGCAGCAATCAAAAAAAGGATTCCCATGAGAGCATCATGTCAGACCTGGACACCGTACCAGCCACAGTAAGACCACTATAAAAAAGCTTTTTCTAGGGGACAGTTCAGTAGAAACCTTTAAACGTATTTATCCATCCACCACATCCCCCTCATCTCCCAACTCAAACTCAGTAAATAAGTTGGTAGATAATTTCCTTGCGAAAATCTCAGACATCATGGATTCCATTGCTCCAACTAAAGTGAAAGTAGTCTCAGGTAGAAAGAAGTCTCCGTGGACAAGTAATCCACTGGTACGTAGTGAAAAAAGAGAGTGTCGACGAGCCGAGAGAAAATGGCGGAAAACTCGACTCCAGGTTCACTGTGAGATCTACAAAGAGAGACTGAATAGATATCAGCTAACTATAAAAGATGCTAGGGAATCGTTCTTTTCTGAAATCATCAACAGAAACATTAATAATGCACGTACTCTATTTGCAACGGTGGAAAGACTAACTAATCCTTTAGTGACAGTAGCCCCTGAACTAAACTCTACCAGGGCCTGCAATGAATTTGCCAGCTTTTTCACTGAAAAGATTCTAACAATTAGACGGTCAATCTGTACCTCAATATCGAACCCACAACCAGTGCCATCCCCAATCAACAACAATGTAGAGAAAATGTCTGAATTCCACGAATTAAACCAGAACAGCCTTGAAAAAATCATTATCCAATTAAGCTCCTCCTCCTGCTGTCTTGATATCCTACCCACAGCTTTTCTAAAGAAGGTTCTTCCTGTTATTGGTTCTGATCTTGTTCAAATAGTGAACTCATCCCTGCTATTAGGTGTCTTCCCTCAGGCTTTAAAAACAGCAGTTATTAAACCACTGCTAAAGAAGAAAAATCTGGACAACACGTTAATGCAGAACTACAGGCCAATCTCTAATCTCCCATTCATCAGTAAGATTATTGAAAAAGCTGTGTTTCAGCAGTTAAATGGCTTCATAACAATGACAAACCGTTTTGATGCTTTTCAGTCTGGTTTCCGCGCTCACCACAGCACCGCGACTGTCCTCGTCAAAGTATTTTATGACATCCGCATAAATACAGACTGTGGAAGAACCACAGTGCTGGTTCTGTTGGACCTCAGTGCAGCATTTGACACTGTTGATCATGATATTTTATTGGAACGACTGGAGAGCTGGGTCGGACTCTCTGGTACAGTACTTGGCTGGTTCGAGTCTTACCTAAAGAACAGGGACTTCTATGTTTCAATAGGAAACTTTTCATCAGAACGAACAGAAATCACATGTGGGGTGCCCCAGGGCTCCATCCTGGGGCCCCTCTTATTTAATATCTACATGCTCCCACTAGGCAAGATTATAGCAACCAATAACATTAGCTACCATAACTACGCAGGTGAAACTCAGCTCTACATTACAATGTCACCAGGTGACTCTGAACCCATTCAAACCCTAAATCAGTGCATTGACCAAATAAATGGATGGATGTGCCATAACTTTCTCCAGCTGAATAGAAACAAAACTGAAGTGATTATTTTTGGACCCAAGGAGGAAAGATCAAGAGTCAGCACACAGCTTCAATTAATACAGCTAGAAACTACTGATCAGGTTCGTAACCTAGGTGTAGTAATGGACTCAGACCTGAAACTCCAGGGTCACATAAAGGCAATAACAAGGTCAGCGTTCTATCAACTGAAGAACATCTCTAGGATTAAAGGACTGATTTTGCAACACGACCTAGAAAAACTCATCCATGCGTTTATCTTTAGTCGGATTGATTACTGCAACAGCATCTTCACAGGTCTGCCTAAAATGTCAATCAGACAGCTGCAGCTGATCCAGAACACTGCCGCTCGCGTCCTCACTAGAACCAGGAAAGTAGAGCACATCACCCCAGTTCTAAAGTCCTTACACTGGCTCCCTGTAGCTCAGAGAATAGACTTTAAAATAATTTTACTAGTTTATAAATCATTACATGGCTTAGCACCAAAATATGTTGAAGACCTGTTGTCATGGTACCAACCACCAAGACCACTCAGGTCCTCCAACTCTAGCCTACTAAACATCCCTAGACTCAGAACTAAACATGGAGAAGCAGCTTTCACTTTTTATGCTCCTCTTATCTGGAACAGACTTTCTGACGAGTGCAGAGCTGCTGAAACTCTGAACTGCTTTAAATCGAGACTAAAAACCCATCTGTTTAGAATTGCCTTTGAGTAAATGCTTGATGTCATATGGATGAAATGTGTTCATGCTCTCTTGCTTTTTTTTATTCTTCTCTTGCTTTATTGTGTATCATGTGTAATTTGTGTTTCTTTTATGTGTTTCTTTTAAATCACCAAATCATGTAAAGCACCTTGAATTACCCTGCTGTTGAAAGTGTGCTATACAAATAAAATTGCCTTGCCTTGCCTTGCCTTGCCTAGGTTTTTTGTTTACTCGGTAAGATAACGTTTGGTTGCTTTCACCCCTGATTTACTCCGAACTAGGGTTGGTTTGGAACCGCTCTGAGAACCACCTCTTTAGCTGGGTCTCGGTTTTGCTTGTTCGGTTTGCACCAGTGTTCGCTGGGTTATATTCACACTGATCCAAAAGGTCCAGACCAAGGGAGGAAACGAATTAGTTTGTTTTAAGCAAACTAAACAAGGCTGATGTGGATACGCCCTTAAAAAGGCCTTTGTAACCCTTTTCAGACTAAAGGATAGGGTTGGGCACCGAGAATCGAGCATCGATTGGAACCGGGACTCGTATGTCGATTCTCCCGGAATCGTTCAATTTTTAACATTACAATTCCTAGTTTCGATTCCCAGTCCACCGACCAGAAGAAGAACCCGCCGATTACCAACGAAGAAGAATCCGCCAGAAGTGTTAGCTTTAATGCGCAATCATGGAAGGTGTGTGGAGACATTCTAAGATTTGTCTTCATTTTAGCAAACAAAACTGGGCTCAGTGCTATACCTGTAAGAAATAACCGACCGCTCTGTGTGTGACGCGCTGCGCCGGTTTACCTCATTAGCTCTTCCTCCCGGATCCCGCCGTCAGCCCAGCGCCCCACTGCAGTCCAAATCCGATCAGTGAAATATGTCTGATGTCAACATTACGGCAGCAAACAAGTTATACTCGAACCGTTGTTCAACTCAAGTGCAAATATCCAGCTAAGGTTAGCTCATGTATTTGTTTTCATAGGCAAACGGTCTGAGATTGCTAAGCTAACGTTAGCCAGGCAGCTGATAATACTCGAATGTGCTCCACCTCCTCTGTTCACCATAGCGACCGAGGGAAACGCAACAACTAGATTTGTTGACGTTGTTTCTTATTTTTAGTTCAATATTCTGCAGACATGCAGGATGTTTGTAAATCGGTTTTCATTACATTTTCAAAAATAAAGCTCTCCTGTAGAAATTTGACCACTGTGGAAAAAAAGATGGTAATATTTATCCCCAACTCCATAGATAACAGCCCTGTGAGAAATTCATTGAAAGTAAAAAGTTAATAGAATTAAAATCCATGTTCCAATTCCATAGTTCAATTCAAATTAAATTCAAAAATACTTAGTTGATCCCAGAAGTAAATTAAATTAAGGGAAATTAAGTAATTAAATAAAGTAAAGTTTAGACTATTTTAGCAAGTAAGACTACCTATGGGTGGGTGGGTAGATAGAAATACTTTATTAATCCCATAAGGGAAATTTCCTTGTTGCAGCAGCAGCACTCAAAAACACAGATGAAAACAACACACACGCATAAAAAAAAGAAACTGTGAAAGTAAATAAATAAGCTCAATATACACACATGTAGGACCAACACACAATGATTAAGAAGAAATAGCAGTGTAAACAAGCAGTGTATTTTAAAGTAGGTCATTTAAAATATGCACAAAAAAAAGACCCTGTCCCTCCAAAGAATCAGAATCGAGAATCGTTTGGAACCGGAATCGAAACAAGGAATTTGAATCGGAATCGTCCAAATTCAAACGATGCCCAACCCTACTAATGGATGTCACGGAAGTTGTTTCTCTGTTCTGGAATTTCCTCAGATTAGGTCCTGACGTGTTGGTTTCTGTGAACCTGTGAACAATAACTTAATAAAAAAAATATAATACTTATAGGTCTGATATTTTTATGTCACATTTGGCAAAAAGAGTCGAGAAAGAGGATGAGAGAGATCAGCGTACCTAACAATGAATGAGGCTCATTAACAGAGTAAAAAAGACAAAAAAAAGAAACCGTAACTTATATACAACTTTAGCATCAGTCTACTGATTTTTGTTGAGAAAGATGAGCATGTTAACATTCGCTGGGGTCAGAAGCGAAAGCAGCCTGGTGAGCAGACTGACAGTCACCAGGCTGCTGTCACTTCTGACCTGCAGCGCCGAGATCACCTGCTGTGAGGGGACAGACGTCGCTGTGATACACATACCTCCGTTCTAACTTGGCAAGCCTCTGGAATCTTGTTTAATTCATTTTCCACCAGTCTGTAGGGGAGCAATCCAGGGGTGGCGGAGCCTCCCTCAGAAAGTAATTGGTGAGTTAGTTTCTCTGCTCGTTGTGCATCTTGGCTCCTCCGTGCTAACACCGACTTGATGCTAGGTTGAGACCAAGAGCAGGATGCTCCGCTTCTAACCAGGGTGGGAAGTGCGTTCAAGTACTTATACACAGCTTCGCAGTGTTGGCAGTGAACAGAGACTTTTTTGTTTGTTTGTTTGTTCAAAGTGGTCCCACGCCACACTTTGCTGCGACTTCTTCATGACGATGCTACTTTTGAAATACACAGAAACTGGCAAGAAACTGAATCGGCCTGTGGGTTTTACTTTCAGTCATCGCCCTCGTGTGGTAAAGTGTTTAATTACTGCCACATAGCAAAATTCATTGCATTTCTTCAAACCTCACACTACGCAACAGAACATGGGTTAATTGATCGGTAAAAGAAAAAAGTCATCGATGAAATTCTTAATGATCAATTAAGCGATCGTCGATTAATTATGCCCATCCCTAGTAGATTCCATAGACTTGTATGTAATCTAGCTGCCCTGCTGCCTGGACGAGCTGACCGGTGTGAACGCACCATTATGGTGAAGTGTTGAGAAAACGGCTCCATGTCATCTCTACTTTCCCTAAAGTCCTGGTCCAAGTTTCTGAGAAGTGCTTCATATTCAGTCAGTCTCTGCTTCACCAGGTTGACCTCTCTCAAACTGGGGAAGTCTGCAAGGTCTCCTGTTAAAATAGCTGCTAAGTTGTCAAATAATGATAAAATATTGCTACATAAAGGTTGTTTTATGTACTTGAAAGAGTTTGCCTTAAAATTTTATTAAGTACTTTTTAACAATACTTTTGCTATAATTAACTGCACAACAGTGGAATAAGGATATGTTAGTAAATGCACTTAACTATCGTATTCCATATTATATCAAACCCAATAACTGCATTTTTATCACATAAAACAGTATAATAGACATTATTACCATTACAACTGAATGTGTATGCGTGTGTCTGTGTGTACAATGTATTAAACTACCAGGGCTGTACAGTGCGTTGCACATTGTGATGTAATAACCTATTTTTCGTATATAGCACTTGTGTGAGAGCTTTGCAAGCTGCTAGTTTTAGTTTTGTTTTTTAAACGGTAAAGGCCAGTTCACAGTGTATGCATTTGGGCAGACTCAAAGGACTGCTCCATGCCACATTGTGTGACCTCCACCAAGATCTAGAGGTGTGTCACACTGAACGGCCCAAGATTTCAGTGGATCAAACTGTACAACGTCTCGTTCTAGACCAGGACCATAGAGTTTCTGACATTGCCTGAAGCCAGTGTTGCCAACTTGGCGACTTTGTTGCTATTTTTAATGACTTTTCAGACCCCATTTTTTGCTCTCAAAAAAGTGCAAAAGTTAATGGTGGTTGACAAGCAACGTTTGGTGAATACTAAATGTGCCCTACTTATTTTTACAAAGTACTAAAAAACAAACAATATTCTCTCTATTTTTGTCTTAACATATATCAGTAAAAAAAGTTTTTTTCAGAATTAGAAATTTTGTTTAAAAGGTCTTGGATGTCCACTTGCAATTTGATATCTTGTAAATGTTGTACCAGTTCCCTTCTCTCAAAAGTTTACTTCAGGCAAAATAATATAACATATTCCATAGTCTTTGCTTGAAGACAAAGATTGTAAAAGATATTTTGTGTTGATGCTATAACTTTTTTGTTTGTGCTACAAAACCAGTAACCTCAATGGCACCAGTGCTATAAGCTTTAAAAAAAAGTTAATGTTCAGCCCCACCTTCCTGCTGACAGATGTCGACAGAGTAGCTACAGCTTCGACCTAAAGGGCTTTATGTGGTCAAACAGCTCAGTGATTATCTGATCCTTCCCTTGAAGCTGAATATTCAGGGTGTTGAGCAGGTCAGTGATGGTCAGTGTCCATAAAAGCCACCTCACAAAACCATTTTCCTGCAAACAAATGCTTACTTTTTGTTGTGCTGCGCAGTGTCACAAGTCCAGCCAACTCTTAAGTTATTTCCATGTTTTCATTCACTCTCTGTATGAAAACCAATAGTTGTGCAGAGTCCGAAATGTCCATGCAAATAAAATGTGACAAATTCAGCAGCCTTCGCTTTAAATTGCTTCTTGATATCCCGAGACATATCTTCAATGTGACGTGTCACAGTATTTGGTGAGAGGCTGACCTCAGAGAAAGCTGTTACCTGAGACGAGCACATGATTGCTGTAGACAGACACTCCCTTACAAAGTCCCCGTGTTGAAAATGATCTCCCAGTCTGGGCAATTAGCGCAGAAATAACATAACTGGCCCTTTTCGCACTGTCCTGTGTTGTCAAGGGCCGTGCAAGAGTCCCTTGTTGCATACGAAGTTTAGTCAGCAGCTCCCTGGTCTTGATCTTTCAGGCATCACCTTTGAATTGCGAAAATGCTGCGTGCTTCGTCTCGTAGTGACGACGGACATTATACTCCTTTATAGGGATGTAAGAAAATATCAATACATCGTGATATTTTGTCTTTATATTGTAACGATAGTCAAAAGCAATGTATCAATTTTTTTTAAATGATTTTTATTTTTTTTATTTTAGAATTTGAATGGAGCAATTAATGATGACAGTAATTTTTGTGGTAAAATTTAAAGTATGACTGGTAGTTGGAGGCTGTCTTCACCTTCCTTTGTTCCAGTGGATCAACTGCTAGTAATAAAATGCTTATTAATCACAATATATAGTCTTACTCACAGTATTGCATTATATCGCAATATATCGTATCCCCAGATTTGTACCATTACACATCCCTACTCCTTTAGTACAGCAACAGACCGGATACAAATAACCCCCGATTTCCACTGCAAGCGCTCCACTCCGGTCCGGTCCACCACACACTCCGCAGCCGTTCTCAATTTCCACTGCATGCGCTCTACATCCGCTCTGCTCCGTTCTGCAGCCCAGAGGTGCTCAAAGAAGCATGCGATGATGATGATGTGCGGGAATTGCGAGATCTCTCGATAAAAGCCAGTAATAAATGCGGAAGTGAAAACAAAATTCTTCACTCCATGGTAAACGAACAGAAAAGAACAGTTATTCTCTGTTCTTCTGTGCCAAGATATTTTGCACAACATATGTATAAATATATGCGGGCTTATATTAATATAGCTATGCATACAAAAATGTCTAGTCCGTCTTTGATTTGTTTTGAAAAACACCCAGAAATGTGGTTGTTCTATATCCGGTTGGTGCTCAGTTATTTGTGTAGATTGACTGCGGACTTGATCCGGCGTCCGGCAAAAATAGAATCGATCCTATTTTTGCCAGGTGGCAAAACGGCAGCCGGCGCCCTGCGCTGCTCGGCGGCGGCAGTGGAAATGCTCTCATTGACTACAATGGGAGCGTTTTTGCTGCGGAGTCCGTGCCGGAGCGTAGCGCATGCAGGAGAAATTGGGGGTAAGGCAGACCGCTTTAGCATAGATGTCAGTGAAAAAATATTCTTCCTCCCAGCATTTTTAAAATGTCTTATCTGTGTGCCACTGACGATGCCGGTCCATGTTGATAGCTGCTTCAGCTAGCAGCCAGGTGATGACCTGCAGCAGATTGCATCAAGTCATTGACTGGCAGTTGCGTCCCGTTGATGCAGACTCCAATCACAGCAATCCTTCATACTGAGCAAGCATGTAGCGACGGTGGAGAGTAAAAACTCCAGTTTAACAGAAAGAAACCTCCAGCAGAACCAGAACCAGGCTCAGTATGAGCGACCATCTGCCACGACCGTCTGTGGGTACAAGAAGACAGAGCAGAGACACAGAAAGAACAAAAAGATCTGATATAAGAGTACTCTCTATGTTACAGAAAGTAAAAAGTTGATAACAGACACAGAGGATGTTCAGTTACTGGGAGCATCATCCCAGTCGATGCCCCCCGTCCAACAGGGCATTGCATCCAAGCAGGATACCAGACCAGGTGTAGCTTCTATGGAGAGAAAGACACTGAGAAAAAACAAAGTTAACAGTCGAAATAACAGCAAATAATGCAACGGGAGAGTAGTATAAGAGAAAAGTAGCAGAGTGAAGAAAAGTGGTCAGTCTGTCCTCCAACAGTGTAAAGCCTAGTTTATACTCCCCCTAGGGGGGCAGAGTTGTGCGGCAGCTGCTGTCTGACAGACATCATCAGTGTGTGCGCGTGATTGTGTCAAACAGACAACATCAAAGCCTTTGAACTGTCAGACTACTTCTTCTGCTTAATTTATTCATTACTCTACAGCCTTGTTAATAAAAAAATAATAATTATAATAGAACATTAGGTACATTCAAACAAAATATCTTGGTTTTTTTCACAGATAAATGATCCTACTGATAAGTTGCTGTTGTTTTTGTGCTGTTTTTCAGGTGTTTAAACCATTGGTTGGGAAGAACCTGTTGTCTTCAGTAACAGCTGTGGAGTTCTTGTTGGACCGACAACGGGACTTTGTCTCTAACCAGTCAGCCTGCCAACCGTACCAGGTAATAAATGACAGGCTTGATTAAATCTTCATATTTCTTACTGACAGGCTGGCATAATATTACCCAACATTTGCAGAAATTGTGTTTTAGGTTTTGTGTCTTTTAGCATGCCATTGATCCTCTGTTGTGGTGCTACCACACATGATGTAGTCAAGGCCATCTAACCCGACACAGAGCCAAGACCAAAACTTTAAGGGAGGCAAACCCAAGGCCAGATCAATGGGAGACCATTTTCTGCATTCATAATAATATAGTTGCTGTCCCAGCTCCTTTATAAGCTTTCATACCAGGGTTCAACAGTAGTCATCCTAACATTTTCAGTTCAGAACCTAAACTTGTAAAGAAGCAGACTCTCAACTAAATCCTCAGCAGATGGGGACACATAACCAAAACTGTAGTTAGCAGGATTTAAGATAGCCAGGAGTTTACACCGAGTTTTTGTACAAAAAAAGAATGTAGCAGCTGTGATCTGGACTGGTCTAAAGAAAGCATGACCCCAGGTACAGCATGGGCGGGACTCTGAAAGTGGGGTCTCTAGACTAAGACCAAAGCTGATCTCCAGTACCACTAAACCAGCTGTCACTTTAAAATCTAAATAAAATCTCTAGATGTTTACCACATTTTGTACATTGCTGTTCTAAATTCTGAGGGCATGGCCACTGAACTGTAAATATATATACCTTTTCATTTATCAGACATGGATCTTGTCCTTTTATTATTACTGTGGCCAAATCTACACCAGTTTTTGATAAATGAGGGGCTAGTATGTCTGCAAAAAAGAAAATGTCCATTTGATCGGTTTTTGAACAAAAGGTTTCTGTTTCTCTGAGAAGCAGCTGAGTATTGTGTGTTTAATGGCAGATGTCCACATGGTAACTTGCTGAGGAATAATTCCCTGCAGGAGACTATCACCAGATGCTGTTGTCCCTTGCGCGTTGCCATGGCTACCATTTGCCACTGGGAATATGTAGCTAACATGAGGGTCTTCAGTCTTTTAAATGACACCTCTGATGTAACTAATCTACTGCAGACCGTAAGCCACAGAAACGTAAACTTCTGTTCTGTGTGCTGAATTTGAAGCTGCGTGTGTCAGGACAACTGGAAACAGCTCCTTGTTTTGTCCTGGAACACTGTGTTCCACTCAGTGTCAACCAGATGGGATGGTTGTGTTCTGTACTCACTCACTCACTCAGCCAACAGTTTGAGACACACAGAGAGAGAGAGAGAGAGAGAGAGAGAGAGAGAGAGATTCTCTGTTATTCCAAAGGTGTGTTCCTCTGCTGCATTTCCACTGCTGCCACACATCTGCCTGTGTTTTACTTGGTCATTCTTCCATGTGTGTAAAACCTTTACCTCCACCTTCCAAAAGAGAAGTAATATAAAGTTATGATCCAGACTAGAAGGATTTTCCAGGGGTAATTGATCAATGGCAGCTCTAAAAAGATGGGTTTTTAGCCGTGATTTAAAGGAACTCAGGGTTTCAGCAATTTTGCAATTTTCTGGAAGTTTGTTCCAGATTAGAGGTGCATAAAACCTGAATGCTGCTTCTATATATTTGCAGAGGTGGAAAGAGTACTAAAGATTTGTACACAAGTACAAGTAGACATTTGATTCAATTCACCTGTATAAAATATCTACTTTCAAAGCACATTTGTCAGATGAATAATGTATAGAAAAATTGAACGAAGGAAATTGTTTTGTAAAGAAATGCAGACATAAAGCAGAAATGTTGTTTGTTAAAAGAATGACAAAAATGTTTTTGATCCTGCATAGAATAGTTTTTCTCTTTTATTTATTTATATATATGTATATATACATACTACTCCTCACAATAAGTTAGGGATATTGTTATTTACAAGGTGACTCCTCCACCAAATCTAACCGAGCTGTGTGGCAGTTGTATGACGATGTCTGAGTGCATAGGTCCTTAGGTACTGCTCATCGTTGCGGTCTGTCACTCGTGGGGCTCCCCCCCTGAGTCTGTCATGAACTCTGCCAGTAGTTCTGTGTCTTGATGCAAGTCTGCTGATGACACTTTGAGACACACCAAGTTCACGTGCAACATCTGACTGCCGGCCACCGACCCGAAGGCGCGCTATGGCCAGGTGGTGCTGCTCGTCCATTAGATAAGGTCATGTGTTCATGGCTGTTTGAAGCTGAATACAGAGAGCTGGTGGACCGCTTTGTGACATGGTGTGGAAACAATCGTCTCACCTTGAATGTGAACAAAACAAAGGAGATGATTGTAGATTTCAGAAGAAACAGGGATAAGTCAAACACTGTTTCCATCATGGGAGAAGAAGTGGAGGTGGTTGAGGAGTATAAATACCTCGCAGTTCACCTTGACAACAGACTGGACTGGAGACTGAACAGTTAAGCCGTCTACAAGAAGGGACAGAGCAGACTGGACTTCTTGAGGAAGCTTAGGTCCTTCAAGGTTTGCAGTAAGATGCTGCAGATCTTCTACAAGTCTGTTGTGGAGAGTGTAATCTCTTCAGCCGTCATCTGTTGGGGTAGCAGCATCAGAGCCAGGGACTTCAAAAGGCTAAACAACCTGATAAAGAAGGTTCTGTTCTGGGGACGACTGTGGAACCTCTGGAGATGATGATGCAGGGAAAGAATTTTTCATAATATCAAAAAATTTATGGACAACCCTGAGCATCCTCTTCATGAGACTATCCTACAACAACAGAGCGTCTTCAGTCAGAGGCTTCTTCACATTCGCTGCAACACAGACCGCTACAGGAAATCCAAAAGAGGTTTCAGCCAAAAACAAGAGATATTTCTCCACCTGGAATCCCGCTGAAAAACAGATTCACAGCCTTGAGTTCCCCGAAAGATGACGCATCCCCCGGGACCAGTCAAAGCCACCAGGAGAAACCCAGCCGCATCAAACGGACACATAAAGTAAGAACGCCCCCAGCAAAGACTGTTATCATACAAGACGGATCAATTAATGGAATTGAGGCTTTTTGTAGCAAGAATACCAAAGTTTATAGCTTCTACAAAAATACAGTGAGAGAAATATCAGAAAAAATCCCTAAAATCTTGGACCAACATCCTGCTTTGGAAAAGCTCGTCATTCACGCTGGATCAGCAGATATCGCGATGAGACAATCAGAGATTCTGAAGAGAGACTTTTCTGATCTCCTACAGAGACTTGATGGACTTAACGTAAACATCCTCATCAGCGGACCAGTCCCTGAAGGGAATGATGAAAGATTTAGCAGACTCCGCATGCTCCATAAATGGTTGAAGAAACAATCAGCTGAGAAGTCGTTCACATTTATTAATAATTTCAAAGTATTTGGAAGTGCTAATCATCTGTTCAAAGCAGGAATGCGCTATTTGAACAGGTCCGGAGTAAGGCTGTTAGCAGCCAACATTTTTTCTTATCAACATCAGAAAGCAAAACACTTGCTCCCAAAAGCTGACCTTGAGGCGCCCATGGATATCAGAGAACAAAAACAGCAAGTCATGATGACACCACAGGACCGAACAGATAAACAACCATCAGAGATTGTCTTCATCTTCCTGTGACTCAGCCACATCAAATGAGTCTCCATTTAGAAACTTTACAGACAGACTGAATGAGCAAATCAAATTTGGGACACAATTAACACCTAAACTTAGACTACACCAAACGCCTGGGACTAGTGTCCATAAGCCTGGGAGCTTCCCCCCACTGATTATTACAGATATCTGATATTTGAGGGAACCGGGCAATAAATCCACCCCTACCGTCTCCCAGAATTCACCCGGCACCCCTGAGGCTATATCAGTGATTATCAGCAGCAGGAAACAAACCGTTAACCACACGCTCTCGTATTAAACAAAATCTCAAATTGATAACCTGTCAGAAGGTTCAGCTGCCCATCATCACAATACTTAAGTTAGCTTTATTAAACATTAGATCTCTATCCGGGAAGTCTTTTCTTATCAATGACTTCATCACTGAGCATAATTTACACGCCCTTTTTTTTATCAGAAACTTGGCTAGATGAAAATAACGAAACAACTTCATTAATAGAATCTAGTCCTCCAAATTATAATTTCTTAAGCGAGAACAGAAAATACAAACGAGGCGGAGGTGTAGCCACCATCTTTCACAACTCAATGAACTTTAAAAAGGTAACCCTGGGCACGTTTGATTCTTTTGAATACCTAGCCACCCAGATAAATGAGCCTAACAAAGCGTTATTTCTAAGTTTATATAAACCACCAAAACTTAACTCTAACTTCTTATTGATGAAGATCGATATGATTTCAATGACCTTCTTTCTGTAATATGTATCGACTATGACCAACTAATCATCGTGGGGGACTTTAACATCCATACCGACAACCCCCAAGATAGACAAGCAAAAACGTTAGATGATACTCTCCACAACTTCGGACTGATCCAGCATGTCAAACAACCAACACACAATAGAGGACACACTCTGGACTTAATTATCAGCAAAGGTTTAAATATTTCTGACATCTCTGTAATTAATATTGCATTATCTGACCATTTCTGTATTTTCTTTCAAAGTACCATGTCTGCTAAATTATCCAGCCACAGTAAGACCACTATAAAAAAGCGTTTTCTAGGGGACAGTTCAGTAGAAACCTTTAAACGTATTTATCCTTCCACCACATCCCCCTCATCTCCCAACTCAAACTCAGTAAATAAGTTGGTAGATAATTTCCTTGCGAAAATCTCAGACATCATGGATTCCATTGCTCCAACTAAAGTGAAAGTAGTCTCAGATAGAAAGAAGTCTCCGTGGACACGTAATCCACTGGTACGTAGTGAAAAAAGAGAGTGTCGACGAGCCGAGAGAAAATGGCGGAAAACTCGACTCCAGGTTCACTGTGAGATCTACAAAGAGAGACTGAATAGATATCAGCTAACTATAAAAGATGCTAGGGAATCGTTCTTTTCTGAAATCATCAACAGAAACATTAAAAACGCACGGACTCTATTTGCAACAGTGGAAAGACTAACTAATCCTTTAGTGACAGTAGCCCCTGAACTAAATTCTACCAGGGCCTGCAATGAATTTGCCAGCTTTTTCACTGAAAAGATTCTAACAATTAGACGGTCAATCTGTACCTCAATATCGAACCCACAACCAGTGCCATCCCCAATCAACAACAATGTAGAGAAAATGTCTGAATTCCACGAATTAAACCAGAACAGCCTTGAAAAAATCATTATCCAATTAAGCTCCTCCTCCTGCTGTCTTGATATCCTACCCACAGCTTTTCTAAAGAAGGTTCTTCCTGTTATTGGTTCTGATCTTGTTCAAATAGTGAACTCATCCCTGCTATTAGGTGTCTTCCCTCAGGCTTTAAAAACAGCAGTTATTAAACCACTGCTAAAGAAGAAAAATCTGGACAACACGTTAATGCAGAACTACAGGCCAATCTCTAATCTCCCATTCATCAGTAAGATTATTGAAAAAGCTGTGTTTCAGCAGTTAAATGGCTTCATAACAATGACAAACCGTTTTGATGCTTTTCAGTCTGGTTTCCGCGCTCACCACAGCACCGAGACTGTCCTCGTCAAAGTTTTTAATGACATCCGCATAAATACAGACTGTGGAAGAACCACTGTGCTGGTTCTGTTGGACCTCAGTGCAGCATTTGACACTGTTGATCATGATATTTTATTGGAACGACTGGAGAGCTGGGTCGGACTCTCTGGTACAGTACTTGGCTGGTTCGAGTCTTACCTAAAGAACAGGGACTTCTATGTTTCAATAGGAAACTTTTCATCAGAGCGAACAGAAATCACACGTGGGGTGCCCCAGGGCTCCATCCTGGGGCCCCTCTTATTTAATATCTACATGCTCCCACTAGGCAAGATTATAGCGACTAATAACATTAGCTACCATAACTACGCAGATGACACTCAGCTCTACATTACAATGTCACCAGGTGACTCTGAACCCATTCAAAGCCTAAATCAATGCATTGACCAAATAAATGGATGGATGTGCCATAACTTTCTCCAGCTGAATAGAAACAAAACTGAAGTGATTATTTTTGGACCCAAGGAGGAACGATCAAGAGTCAGCACACAGCTTCAATTAATACAGCTAGAAACTACTGATCAGGTTCGTAACCTAGGTGTAGTAATGGACTCAGACCTGAACCTCCAGGGTCACATAAAGGTAATAACAAGGTCAGCGTTCTATCACCTGAAGAACATCTCTAGGATTAAAGGACTGATTTTGCAACACGACCTAGAAAAACTCATCCATGCGTTTATCTTTAGTCGGATTGATTACTGCAACAGCATCTTCACAGGTCTGCCTAAAAAGTCAATCAGACAGCTGCAGCTGATCCAGAACGCTGCCGCTCGCGTCCTCACTAGAACCAGGAAAGTAGAGCACATCACCCCAGTTCTAAAGTCCTTACACTGGCTCCCTGTAGCTCAGAGAATAGACTTTAAAATACTTTTACTAGTTTATAAATTATTACATGGCTTAGCACCAAAATATGTTGAAGACCTGTTGTCATGGTACCAACCACCAAGACCACTCAGGTCCTCCAACTCTAGCCTACTAAACATCCCTAGACTCAGAACTAAACATGGAGAAGCAGCTTTCAGCTTCTATGCTCCCCTTATCTGGAACAGACTTCCTGACGAGTGTAAAGCTGCTGAAACTCTGAACTGCTTTAAATCGAGACTAAAAACCCATCTGTTTAGAATTGCCTTTGAGTAAATGCTTGATGTTATATGTATGAAATGTGTTCATGCTCTCTTGCTTTTTTTATTTTATTTTTCTCTTGCTTTATTGTGTATCATGTGTAATGTGTGTTTCTTTTATGTGTTTCTTTTAAATCACCAAATCATGTAAAGCACCTTGAATTACCCTGCTGTTGAAAGTGTGCTATACAAATAAAATTGCCTTGCCTTGCCTTTCTACCCACAGCCATCATCATCTACAACAACTCCTTAAAGAATTAATTGTATGAACTACAACAACACTTCATTTCCCTCTGGGATCAATAAAGTATTTTTGAATTGGGACCCATAGACTGGCCTTTATTCCATTGCCAGTTGGGTGTAGCCTATTATGGTAAATTTGTACCTTTTTGCAGCAGGACTTTTAACTCTCAGGTGAATTAAAAATCTGCAAATTGAATTATGGTCTGTGACCACATTGATGCAGAATCATTATCATCTGTATCAAAATGCATCTAAGACAAGAGTAATCTCCACAGCTCAGATTGTTACATGAATATGTATTGTGTCTGTGTGTAGAATTAAACATCCAGGTTTATGAAGGAGACCTTTGATCCACATAGAGCCATAGAAATTATTTCTCTCACTCACACACTCACACAAACCATGGTCACTCCCCTCTGTTTACCCAGTTGGACAGGAAGAATAGAAGGAGGGGGAAGGGGGTCCAATGGTTTGGCAAAAATCTACAATGAAGTCACTGTTCAAGGCAAGTTTATTTGAATAGCACAATTCATGTTACAAGACAATTCAAAGTGCTTTACATAAAACATCAATAGCATTACAGCAGGGTGCAGAAAAAGCAAAAGTACAGGAATAAAAACCATGATTTAAATGAGAGAAAAAAAAATCTTAAAAGAAGCCATGCAGATTTAAAACTTCAGGGAGCAGCTTAGCTTGCTGCTCAAGTCTGTGTGTTTCTGTTGCTAGAGAGTTGAGGGCTGATGCTGACAAACAGGAGACAGATAAGTGTCTGTGCTGACTCAACAGTCTAAGTAAATTTCTCCACAGACTAAACTTTGCACCTGGATTGCACCAAATCTTTTCCTGTTATTTTTTTGGTCTCTTGCACCCATACCAGTAGCGTGTGACATCTATGTGGTTTGATTAGCAAACAATGTTCTGTTGTTCAGTAACCCCATATCATCCAAACAGCTCAACAGTGAACAGAATTTTAGCTCATCTGTGAAACCGGTTTTCAAAAGTGAATGAATGAGCCTCATTTAAAGGGCACTTTTCATACAATCAAGTTGTAGTACAAAGTGCTATACAGGGTTAAAAACAGAAAGGCAGACAATTAAATTGCAAACACATGATAAAATCAAGCAAACAGGCAATACTTATTTGTAATAAAACAATGAGGAATTTAAAGTGATAAAAAATAAGTTTTTACAGAGAGTGAGGAACTGTGGAAGTGCAGTCGTGTAGATTAGTGAGGTAATAGTTGGAGATTTGTGTTTTGAAATATTAGAAGTAAAATCAATTCTAAAATGGAGATGGCGAGTCCAGAGACATTAAAACCGGTGTGATGTGAGCTCACTTTTGTGGTCTTCATTAGCATTCTTACAACTGAGCTCTGAAGTAGCTGCAATGGTACCCTGTTGTTGTTTATGTTGGTGTTCCTGGCTGCTTGATATGCATTAGAGGTGAACTGCTCGATATATCATGATATTGATCTGAGGCCAAATCACCCAGCCCTAACAATAAATGGACGATAATTACCCCACCACCAAAAAACTAACTTTTTTTTCTCTAGATTGGACTGTGGCTTCTCCTCTTCCTCCTCCTCAACCAGCTCTATGCAAATGCTAACTAGCATGCTTTCATTAGCCTCAAAGTAATAAGTAAAAAAAACTGACCAAAATTCTAATATGAGCTAGCATGCTAATGCCAACTAGCATGCTTTAATTGGTCTCGAAACAATCAGTACAAGTTAAGCAAAATTCCTGAATTAGCTAAAATGCTCATATGAGCTAGCATGCTAATGCTAGCTAACATTTTATCATTTACATCTGAGGAATCTGTACGAAGAGTTAGTCAAAAAGCAAAAATTAGCTAAAATGCTAGCATGAGCTACCATGTTAAAGCTTACTAGCATGCTAAAGCTAGGTAGTATGACATCATCTAAGTCAGTGGTCCCCAACCTTTTTTTCGCCACGGACCGGTTTAATATCTGACAATATTTTCACGGACCGGCCTTTAAGGTGTGGCGGATAAATGATAACAAACGGTATAAAAACGGGTTATTTTTTAAATTATAACATTAGACGTAAATCCAATGTGTATTCGCAGCTTTATTAACAGCGACCTCCTAACATCAAGCAGACATGACACGAGTAACACTCAGCCCCGTAGCGCTCTCTGCTCGCCATGGTAACATGTAAACATATCTTTAATAATTCAAGATTTACCACAAATACAAACTGCATGAAAAATCTAACTCACCACAACGCTGAATCAGTGAGAGTCTTGGGCCTTTTCCCCTTTCCAAAGAAACGGTTGAGAGACATTTGTTTTCTATCCATCTAGATTGTGGGATTACGTGTCAAGACTGAGCTATGTAACGAGGATATCCGGTTATTTTTCAAAATAAAACAGCAGTCACCCTCAGATAATAAATCAAACGGAAATACTGGAAGTTATTTATTCTTTGTGTGGCTCACGGCCCGGTACCACATGACCCACGGCCCGGTACCGGTCCGCGGCCCGGGGGTTGGGGACCACTGATCTAAGTGGTGTGAATACTTTCCTATGTAGTATAAAAGAGGTCTGTTTGAATGGACGATGTTGGTGCTGAAGCATTAGGCACGTTTCCACTATCAGAACTTCAGGGTAAATTCACCAGATCTTTTTCTGACTGGGTAGTCTGTAGGCCCATTCCACTCCATGTCTACATACACAATTGGCCTTTTAGGAAATCAGCTAAATACATCTGCATATCACGACAGTTTCAACAGTGAGTAGCATCACTGATCAGCGCAAAAAGGCGCCCACAGCAGCAGAAATAAAGGAGATCGACATGGAAGAAGCAGGGCTTGTTTGCTGCGTTTCTATTTGCTGCTGTTTTAAATTGCTTTGCCAGCAACTCTTTTTATTTTTACAAAGCCGGTTGTTTGGCAACGTCTGCTAATTTCCCTCTGAATTATAATCAATCAGCGTGACGTAACCACAGCCCCTCGCTGAGCGACTTGATCGAGCCATTCCGAGTACATACCCTCATACAGGTACTCCGTTGGTTCCCGAAAACGGCCCTGTTGGCCCGGCCCAATAAAGTGGAGTCGAGTGTATATTGCCCTGAAGTTCATAGTGGAAACGCACCTATTATGGGAAATTGAGTTGTTTTTGATGCCATACATGGAGATTAAGCAAAGTGCAGTGTGAAAGCGAACCACACCAGCTAAAAAAAGTTGCAATGAGTCTACCGGACTATCTCGTGTGAAAACAACCTTGGAAGCAAAGCAGAAACAAGTGTTTGCTAAACCTCAGCAACCTAAAGCAATGTTAAAAAGAAGAGTGGATTGTAATCCCTCTACAATCATGTGAGAGACTGATGTAGTCAGCAGAAAGCAACTATGACTGTTAAAGGTGGTTCCGTAGGCCATTGGTTCCCTAAGCGATGGTCATCTTGATCTGATAAGAAATGTATTTGAAGTCTAAACCCAATAGAGTTCTCTTTTAGCAAATAAAAAAGTATGTACATTGATAATGTTGGTGTATGTTACATAAATGGTCCAGGCTAAAACTCAGCTTGGATTTGACATTCCTCCCCTTGGAAAACATTGAAATATCTCTGTGTGTTTAGCAGCTTCGAACAACTCGTTCTGTGTAATGGGAGAGTTTCATTGATATGGACCACTTTAAGAAACGTCTTTGTCAGTTGATGGCTGATCCTATGATGTCTTTCAGGATGAGGTGGACAATCAGAACCCACTGTTACGAGACAACCCTCAACTCCACGAAGAAGTGAAAAGCTGGCTTAAAAACCAGAAGGTGCAGGAAATTTTTATGCAAGGTAAGCATTAATCAAGTGAAACTTGTTTACTAATAGAATGTCCACTATTTATTGCTTTAAATTATGATTGAAGTGTTGTTAAACAGTGGAATCATAAGACTGTTGTTTTCTTTCCAGGACCCTACTCACTGAATGGCTACCGTGTGCGTGTTTACAGACAAGACTCAGCCACCCAGTGGTTCACTGGAATTATTACACACCATGACCTCTTCAGTAGAAACATGGTTGTTATGAATGACCAGGTACATGATGAGTAGAAAAGCAAGTCTTGTACTGTTTAAGATATATTATGACATATACTGTTGAATTAAGTCAACTCATTAATTTACTCTGTCACTGGGTTTATATATTCAGAAATCTGATTGACTGAGTTTGGTGTGTCTCATTTCTCATAGTTTTTATGTGTTTTATAGTTGATGGGTTTTCAGTATGGTAGATCACATTTCTGATTCCGTCTGAAATCAAAATACTAAAATAGTATGAGGAGAGCTGAGCAGGTGACTTCACTGGTCAGTTGTGTAATAAATTTTTTTAGCAGTGAATGGAAGCAGCTGAAAGTCCCACTTTTCTCAAATCTGCAGATTTTTTGTAGCGCATATCTAAAATATTCAAAAGAACATCCAGTTTGGGAAGTTTGGCAATTCCTAGGGCACAATGCTACTTGGCTCGCTATTGGCTGGTGTTTGCAAAGCAGCCAATCAGAGGCAAGGATTTTCCTTAGCCACTGATTGGCTCTACCCCCAAGAGTGGAAATAAAGAAGACTGTAGACATTAACTTCTGCGGTAGTGCTGAGATAATGTGTAAATGTATCTCATGTGTAAATTGTATCTTATCGCAGCAGCATGCAGATGCTCTAATATAACCATCAGTAGGTTCTAGCTTTCTTTTAGCTTCTCTGTTATGTGCTATCTAAAATACTATACTGACAATTAAGATGATAGCTCATTCAACAACATTCATGAACTAATTATAAAATAAAACATTAGTGTTACAGCCGACGCATGACAGGTGCTAAGGATAATAAAATGACCATCACTTATGTTAATGTTACAGCTATGTTACAGCTTTGTATGATCTTGAATTGGTTGTACTGAAACTTAAATTCCCCACGGGGATTATTAAAGTATCTCTTATCTTATCAATACAAGTAATACAACAGTGTCTTCAGTCAGAAGCTTCATCAAAGCTGCTTTAATACAGACTACTACAAAAGATCATTCCTGCCCATAGCCATCTAAAATCAAAAAAGTCAATCTAAAAATTACATTCTGAGAAAATAAGTATTTTATTTTTAATTTAATTTAATAGTAAAAAGACTAAGCTACAGTCTCACAAATACCTCTGAAAAAGGCAACTCCAGTCTTTAGTTTTTCAAATAATAGATAAACTCTCACTTTGCATAGTTTTTGTGTCCGTGTGACCAATATCTTGGGCACCTGTCATTTAAGCAGCTATGTGCATGTTGCACTCAAGCACACATTTGTCGTGACACCTACACTTTGATCTCTTGTAAGCAACAGTAGCAGCTGCGCTGCCTGTTCTCTCTATGAACAGATCAGAACCAGCCACTAGGCAGCAGCTTGGGCCGGGGAGGACGTCACATGAGAGAAAGGCTGTCATGTTCTATGCAATGCAGCAGTCAATTTAACTATGCAAATCAGACCCCTGAAATACAATAAAAACCTGGACTTTTTCATCAATCTATGAATGCCCCAGACAGAACTTGAAAAGCCGACATATCCATAGAAAAGAGGAGATCGCCCTACTGTTGATGCTAATGTTAGCAGCTAATGAGCTAATTAGCTCAGAGAGGTGACTGTCCCTCTTCGTCGTCAGCCACAACGGGCTTCCTTTTAAGATCCTCGAGCATCACCGTTGTACTGCCATGGAAAGCAGGTTCTACCTTGTGAATTTTCCATTACACATGCTTCTCTGTAATTTTTCATAAAACGCTCCAGAACTTCATAGCTCCGTCATCGGCTCGCCATGATACAGCTGTTTGGGCTTTTCTGGTGACACCACAGCTGCCCCCGAGTGACACTACAGCGCATATGCGTCAGGGGCAAAAAGGCAGACAAAGCAGCAAAAGGTATAGCGACAGTTTAAAAAAAAACATAGAAAATTAAACTTTGTTGTCAACGCTGTCGCAATAAATCAACGAATCGTGGCAGCACTAGTATATATGGTTTATAAACTATCTAAATAGGCCATTATAAGCGCTTTAGAGAAGATCTTAAGTATTCACGGATTTCAGCTATTCGTTGCCGGCTGTGGTCCCTAACCCCCCGTGAATACCAGGACACTGTCTGTCTCGCCACTAAAACTCTATAAGTCCATCTGGTAACACATGTTTAAAAGGGGAGAAATTAAAATACTGATAGGGAATCTGTTGTTGTTTTGGCCCGTACAAGAAAGAAACTGCTAGCCGTGACGGCTAATTGTGGTGAGTACAACTAGCCAGGGCAGCCCAGATTGTGGTTGTTTATATTAGTACCATGAAGATGTTCAGATTATATGGCAGCAAAAAATAATAGGATAGGAACGTTATGACCAAGAACAGTCCCCTGATTAACAATGAACAGTGTAAAACAAGGTTTCTGTGTGTTCAGGTGCTAGAGCCTCAGAATGTGGACCCATCAATGGTGCAGATGACCTTTCTGGATGATGTAGTCCACTCATTGCTAAAAGGAGAAAACATCGGCATCACCTCAAGACGAAGGTCGCGATCCAGCCAGAACAACTCTGCCCATGTGAGTATATGTAAACTCATTCATGTTCTAAAAGCTCTGGTGTAAACCTTGTTCATAAAAGATTTTTGTCCATTGTAGATCAGGCTTGCTGTGATTGGGATTATTTGTTCTATATCACACTGCTGACTGTAATTTTGAGTGTCTTAAAGCAAAAGATTGAAAAAAAAAAGCATGAGTTCCTAGGTTCCTTTTTAACGTAGTCACCGGCGACTTGGTCATAGTAAAGTTTTATACATGGTGCTCAGTCACCACTCACAAGCGTTTTCTGTCGCTCTGTTTAGCAGTAAGTTCCTTTCATGTCACTGCTGTCAGCTAAATACATACATTTGATCTTTTTTTTTTGTTATTTTGTTTTGTGTTTTATCTCTGTTTTTATTGTCAGAAGATGACAAATATGAAAGGAGCTCACATGTAGAAATCAGTCAGTTACTTCTGCTCCCACAGTAATTAACAAAATCTGTCCTTGTCCCACATTCATTTCATTGTTTCATTTTGATTTTCTTTTTTTCTTTTCATTATTTGCTTTGATACATTAAAGATGGCAGGAGGGAGACCCGTCGGGATCACCGGCAACTCTCAGGTACCCTTAAAAACCCCCCCACCTTACGACCAGCCCCCAAACTCTCTGTGCTACACTCTCTAGAACACAATCCAAAAACAGAGCTTGACATTGTCTCATAGTAGAATACGATCATACAGATTAGACATGCTTTAAACCCTGATTGGTAACTGTAGCATTGGCCCCTTTCAGATCATCGTTCCACCATGAACGATATTGATCACTTTGTCCTTTGCCGTCATACAAGTCAATCTGTATAGGTCACGTTCTCTGTATTCTTGCAGGCAATGCAGCTGGGATTGTTGAACCGAAGGGTTGTGGCCTACAACTTGCATTATTCACCTGATAATTGTGTATTTGTGTGTTGGGCATTTCCCCTACATCTGGTTTTGTGTTGCAGTCCTCATGGAGGCCATCCAAATGCATTAACTCCTTTAAATTCAAAGAGGACAGTGCATAATTTCCTTATTTTCATAATACCATATTTGCACCAGATTTCTCAGATCAGACATGTACTGAAGAATCATACAGTGGCTCTGTTCTCTACTCACCCACAGATTCCAGTTGTTGCTGTTGTCTGTTTTATTTTACTACGTCACACTTGCTCTACAGTCGCATAATACCCCTTACAGTTCCTGACACTGAGTTCCTTTAAATCAAAGCTAAAAACTCATGTGTTTAGAGCTGCCTTTGAGTAAGCGATTAGTAATAGCTGGAATGTCGTATGTTTTGTGTCTCTAATGTTGTATTTTATGCTTTTACTGTTGTTCTCCCCTAATTGTGTAAAGCACCTTGAATGGTCTTGTTGTTGAAAGTGTGCTATACAAATAAAGTTGCCTTGCCTTGCCTACAGTTCATAGTTATTAGATTTGTGAGAACCTCCAAGGTGAAACACAACGCAGACAACCCTGTATAGCACACTTTTGGGGGGGGTTGGTATAGTAACAGTAGATCTTCTACATACTTTGGTGCTAAGCCATTCAATGATTTATAAACTAGTAAAAGTATTTAGAAGTCTATTCTCTGAGCTACAAGGAGCCAGTGTAAGGACTTTAGAACTGGGGTGATGTGCTCTACTTTCCTGGTTCTAGTGAGGAACACGAGCAGCAGCGTTCTGGATCAGCTGCAGCTGTCTGATTGACTTTTTAGGCAGACCTCTGAAGACGCTGTTGCAGTAATCAATCCAACTAAAGATAAACACATGGATGAGTTTTTCGAGGTCCTGTTGTGACATCAGTCCTTTAATTCTAGAAATGTTCTTCAGGTGATAGAAGGGTGACCTTGTTATTGCCTTTATGTGACCCTGGAGGTTCAGGTCTGAGTCCATTACCACACCTAGGCTATTTCTCAATGGCAAGGCGCCTCGCCTACCAAGGCAATGCCTCGGTAGGCGAGGCGCCTTGCTTACGAGGACACTGTCCTTCCTTGGTCAAGGAAAACAGTAAAATGGAACAGACTTACATCAAGTGACCGCGGCTGCCCAGGGCCCGCCTTTTGCTTACGTGCTCTGTTTACGCCCCTCCAATCGTTATATTTTATACATATAAGTTATAGATGTATAACGAGAGTTTTACTTTTTAAATTGTGTATATATTGGTTAAATCAAATGTGAAAGCGAGTTAGTACCTGCTAGCAACCGAAGCTGCAACTTCGAAAATACAGCGATGTATTCTGGGAAATTTTTGACCGAGGGAAGGCATCAAGGAAGCTCCCATGTATCCTCGGTCAGTTAGCTAAACGGCAGACAAACGGAGGACAGACGCCTCGGTAGCACATGAACATTGGAACACGCCTTGGCGGTCCCTGATGACATGTCTCCTAGGCAACCGAGGCGGGACCAAGGTATCAAGGCGAGGTTCCTTGGCATTGAGAAACACCCATAGATTTCAGGCCTGATCAGTAGTTTCTAGCTGGATAAACTGAAGTTAGATCACAGAACAAAACTATGATCTGAAAGGGGTTCTTTATTCACACATAAATATCACTAAACTCCATTACACCATTAGACTCACTGCTGTCCTTGGGATCAACTAGTTTTTCAGCATTTCTTTCCCTGATAACCATAAAATAGACTAAAACCTCCAATTCAGTCTTACTTTTCATATAATACATATGTTGAGTTTTTGTATTTGTGCCCATTAGGATTTCAGTATTGCCATCATTAGATCCACTGAGGGTTTTTTTTAGCATTTTAATTGTTATATGATTTCAGTGCAACTGATATTTGTTCAATACAATTCAGTTTATTTATATAGCGCCAATTCACAACAGATGTCATCTCAAGGCACTTAACAAGAAGTCATTTCAATACATTTATACAAACATTCCAATCAGTTAAAAAGTTTCCTATTTAAGGTATCCCAGCAGATTGCGTCAGTCATTGGCATGAGGTTGGGCCCCGTTGATGCAGACTTTCCAACCACAGCAATCCTTCAGCAATCCCTCATACTGAGCAAGCATGTAGCGACGGTGGAGAGGAAAAACTCCCCTTTAACAGGAAGAAACCTCCAACAGAACCAGGCTCAGTAGGAGCGGCCATCTGCCACGACCGTCTGGGGGTTTGTTCTGCAAGTCTGTCTGAAACATGATGGAAGAAGATGGTACTTTGCTCCTACATTCAGTTTCATGTTTTACATCCTCCCTTTGTGGGTTTTTTACTGCTGAACCCTCATATTTGTACTGATTTAAAATGTTTAAATTAGGGATGCACCGATATGAAAATTTGGGCCGATACTGATGTCCGATATTAATCTCGCTGTTATGGCCGACAACCGATACGCACCGATTTGGTATACGGTATATTTCCCTACACTTCCGACACCATCTACATCGCTTCTCTGCTTGGGTTAAACACCCCCCCATTCCTGCGCTGCATCACTATCGCTGACCAAACAAACACCACATGGATAACACCCCCCCCCCCGAAACACAGACAGAAACGTCAAAAAGATGGAAATAAACATCGGTTGTTAATATCGGCCCTCTGTTACTTATCGGACTGATGCCGATATGTTAAAAAACGCCTAACACCGGCCGATACCGATGTTGATGCCGATATATCGTGCATCCCTAGTTTAAATTATACAGTACATGATATGAACAGTGACATTTTGCTGCTTTCGTCTACTGATACTGCAGCAGTGATACAATAATCATATACAATTGATAGTCAAAAGTAGAGTCAGAGGATCTTTATATATCTTAAATAAACACTTAGCTTAAAGATACAGGTCAAACTCCAGTTGTGGTCAGTACATATACAAACTACAACCTTTTATCTAATGATGAGGTAGTTTATTGTATTGACGCTCTGATGTTGATTTTTGTTTAAGTGCATGTCTAACTCCTTTTATTTTAACAGAGTCATTACACACGAGCCCAGGCCAACAGCCCCCGTCCCATTATGATGTCATCAGGACCCAACCCTAAGAGCTCCCAGGGACCTCAGGCCTCCCAGCAGCAGAGTCAGTCGCAGCAAATCCAGCAGACAGTTAGCCAGTCGTACCACTCTCCAGGGGCCAGCGGCCGTGAGCAAAGAGAGCAGCGCAACGCTCGTTCTTCTAGGAGGAAAGGCTCAGACAGCAGTGTTCCCGAGGAGGACAAAGACAGGAGAGAAGAAGCAACTGGGCGAGGTGAGAACTGTCATCCACACAAGTTTGAAATTAGATGGATGTACATTTAAAGGCAGGAAATAGTTGCAGTACAGGGAATTTCTTTGGTCGCAGAAAATCTGTATGTTTTACCTTCTAAAACTACTAAAAAACATTTTCTTCATAAATCCATGAAATTGTTTTGTCAAGTGTATTTTCTTTTACCAACAAATTATTGATAATACTAATAAGTCTCTTTAGAAAAAACAAACAAAAAATTACAAAAGTACTGCAAATGACATCACACCAATCAGGGTCACCCAGGCAGTCAGCAGCTCAGTCCATTCAGTCTTCTCTGTTTTTTGGCTCAGACACCCCCTCCTGTGTTCAGACAACAGCATTAAATGCCTTTTAGCTGCTGCCTATCTGACGCTGAAAACAAATCTTTCCAGTATCCTCGCTGCACTTCTCCTGGTTGCTGTCTTTTTTTTAGCAGCAAGCCATAATCACAGCTGGGTTGTATTCCTCCTGCAACGCTGCCCCTCAGGTTAGCAACCTTCAGCTCTACCCCCTTCATATTTGTTTGTTTTCAAAACCAGTGCACTAACTGGTCGTCACAATCCTTTTCCCCCCACAGATTTTAAACAATTTTAACAAACATTGGGTGGAGTACTGTTATACCTTGAAATTTAGATGTCATCTATTTGCATATAAAACATTGAATCTTTTACAGAGTCTGATCCTATAGACTCACTATATTCAGTCCACTTTGACCAGATATTTTACAACATGTTACGTTGAATTCTGAGAGTAAATGAGAGTTTTTCCATAACATAAATTTCTTGAGTGATGTTGATCCATTCTGCAATAGTTGGGAGGTCCGGTTTCAGCCAGTTCCAAGTTATGGCTTTCTTGCTCGCTGCCAAAAGCATCCAGAGCAACCACTTTTTCTCCAATTTGTTACATTAACATTGGTGGTCGTCATATCTTAGGTCCAAATTGGACAAAACATTGAAAGAGATGCGTAGTGGTAAGATGAGACCTGCAACTGTCCAGGTTTCAATGTGTATATATTTGTCTTTTCTGCTTCGTATTAAATGGTCACTGATACCATCTGCTCTCAAGTATTTTAAGTCAAGCAAATCATTAGTCAATATTTTTCTTTGGCTTTTGTCTCCTTATGCTCCAATTTCCTTGTTCACCCTTTAATGTTTTTAGATTGTAAAACACTAAGCAGCAATAAACAGTAAAAAACTCTATGGTCTTATGTCTAAGGATGTCCTAAAATGTACACCATACTCAGGTTGTTTCTTAAAAGTCACGTTTTCCTCTCCAGATGAATTGTCCTTTTATGAGCTCCGTTAGAAGAGAGTATCTAAACTGATGTTTTGAGCTTGTATATAATGTGATAAAACTGACTAGTTCTTTCATTTACCCAGAGTCCAAGTCCAAGGTAAAGCAGACTGCAAACAAACGAAGGAAAGGTGAAGAAGATGAGAAGAAAGCAGGTCTGAAGAGGCTGAAGGCTGACATGACATCAGATCTGTCAGAGAGCAGTGACTCAGAAAACCCACACAAGAGGACCATCCACTCATGCTGCTCCTCCTCTTCATCATCCTCATCATCTTCATCCTCCTCCTCTTCTTCCTCAGAGCCCAACTCTGAGAATGAGCTAAAGACTCGCAGCAGTGATGTGATAAAAAGTGCCATTTCTAAAATGGAGGGCGATGAGAAACCAGTGTTAAAGGGACCCAAAATGAACGATACCTCATCTCTCATCAGGTGCATATCTCCATGGGTGGAGCTTCGAGCAGCAGAGGACATTAAGAAAAGTGCAGTAAAAGAATCTGGTCAAATTCTGACAAACGAAGAGGAGGAGTTAGTGGCAGTGACTCACATCACCCAATCTCCACTCCAGCAAACATCTCTCATAAATGACACTGCCCAAAGTGGAACTGCAGAGACGAACAAGAACCCTGTAAAAGGTGGGCTACAGTATGCTGTTGTGTGAGGCCTGTCAGCTGCTTCTAGGTTCTTACCCTGTTTAATGTTTGTCTTTTAGCATCATCTCCATCCCAGACTCCATCACTGTCTCAGCTCCACGGCAGCAGTGTGATCGACATTACAGATGATGCTCAGGCCACCGTACACCAGGAAAGCTCGGAGGCGGTATCGGCACTGCTCGCTTCCCAGAACGACGAATCAGTGGCCCTCTCACCGTACCTCCCCCTCAACCCTTCCCCCGTTTCCTCACCTCCTGTACCTACTACATCCCCGTCCCCATCAGAGGGATGCCGCAGAACGGAGGTGGACTCACTCATGAAGCCACCAGGAATTACAGGAAGCAGTGTTACATCGGCCAAAAGTTTAAACGGCAAGATAGAGTTTACACCAACTGAGGTCATGAGGTGAGCATCTAGTATTATTCTGGTTGAACATGTTCCGTTCAGGCGGGAGTATAAACGATACTAAAGGGACAAATAAAACTTCCATCAAGAAATGTAAGAACTTAAATTACTGAAGAAATAAATGAAACATAAACAATATATGTCCTCTCACAGACCATTGAGTATGCTGCAATTTATGAGACCAAAAGTCAAATAACTGGTTTCTGAGCTGGATTGTTTTACTCACAGAATTGTTTATTTGTGTAGGATGTCAGGCAGAGCCAACTGACTCTTTTACATTAATTTGGAAATTTTAGAATGCGTCCTTCCTACCAAGAAGGTTTAAAAAAAATAAGAATCAAGGAAAAAAATGTTTTTTTACATGTACTGAGAGTTTGAAAGAAAAGTTAGTATACTTCTCAACATATTTTGCATAAAGGAAAAGAATAAGAACAAAATTTGATCAAATTTAAATTCATTAAATCCTGGTTAAGAACAGAGTGTCATCCCTGAATTTCTTTTTCTGAAAAGACGAGATTGTTGATCCAGGATCAGTTACAGCACATTAGAAATGTGATATGGCTATTGTCCTTCTAGTGGTTAAAACATCAGTAGTCGTCAGTGTTTGGCCGGTGTGTTTGATTCTTTCATGTTTTTTGTTTTAAGTTTCTTTCGTTCTGTATTTTTCAAGGCCTGTCACATCAATACCTGAAAACACGCCACTGGTGGACAAGGAGAAAACTGTTTATTCTCATCACCAGCAGCAGCTGCAGCTGCATGAGGAGCAACACACACAGCAGCTGCAGCAATACACATCTGTCCATCATGGAGTTCCTCCCTCTTTATCTGAGGATTCCAGAAAACCTCCACAGCAGCAAGCCCCTCTCCACAAAAGCAGTACCACCGCCACCCCTGACTCGGCCAAATCCAAAGTGAGCCCTTGCCACACACCCAATACTGCTCAGCTGGACTCCCTGAAACAGAAAGCCCAGCCCCCTAACAGCTGTCACAACCAGTCCTATCCCAACACAAACCCAACTAAACCCCACCCAGGCCTCCTAGACATTTCCAAAACGAAAGCAAATACTTCTCCAGAGGTCAGCAAACATAAAATCCTGAGGTACTCTGATTCCTCCCCATCTCCAAGTGGTCGTTTGCTCTTTAAAGTAGACTTAACAGAACCTCCCCGCTCTGGTTTCAAGCCAGTGCCCTTGCGGGCAGAGGCGGGCGCAGTCACTACAACCAGCAGCACCAAGAGTCCGCTGATCATTGACAAGAACGAGACCTTCACTGTTTACAGGGACCCAGCGCTAGTTCGCTCTGACACAGATAATTCTGTCACTCCTACTAATTCCTCCAACCACGTGACAGCCTATCTTCATCCCCACCTGCACACCCTGCACCCTCCCTCTCCTCACTCCCCCTGCCTAACGTCTGCATCCCATCCCCATGGCGCCTCCCACCTCCTTGCCCCTCCCCACTCTTCGCCCCTATCTCATCCACACCTTCTGCCCCCTGGAATGCTCCCAGCTATGCATTCCCCTCCAGGGTCTCTCTTTGGAGGACACCCTCGGTTGGAATCCCCGGGCAGTCTGAGTCACCTTGCCCTTCCTCATCCAGCAGCCACACATCAGCAGCAGTTCTTACAGGTCTGTTTCCTAATACATAATACAGTAGCCACAATACTGTCTGTTCAAGAATATTTAATACTCATCCTTTTCTATCTTATTCTAAAAGTAGTGATAATGTTGCATCAGCAAAATGATCCACTAAAACCTTCCTTTTGTTTTCAGGGTCATGGTGGGGCAGCAGGTCTTGGTTTATACCCCATCATCTGGCCTTACCCTAATGGAACACCACCACCCTACCCCCCAGGACTCAGCCTACAGCCAACTGCTAAATGGGTCCACTCAGAAAATCCCATAACTGTGAATTCTGAGGCTTCTCTAAGGAGGGTAGGTGTAATCCTTGGAGCAATGTGGGCATCAGCACTTAACGTGTATTTTTTGGGGATTTTAGAACATAAAATAACAAAATAGCACAATAACTGTTAAATGAAAGGAAAGTGATATTTAACATTTTTACAGCTCAACATCTAAAAACTGTGAATTTGTTTTCAGATCTGTTTAGCAATCATTGACTGTGGCTACAATGAGCTTACCACCATCAGCGTGTGAATGTGTGCGTGAATGGGTGAATGACTGTAGTTTGAAGTGCTTTGGGATCTTCAGGTCTAGTTAAAGCGTTATACAAGTATAGGTCATTTTCCATTGTATTTTCAATCTCCTAGGATGTGATTTATCACACTGAGTGATGCCAAATGTTCTGAGTTTCTCCACCTATATGAGAATCAAGCTTAAACAGTTTGTACTTAAAGCATAATTTGAATAGTCTATAATGCAAAGAAAGTTACGAAATAAATAGGCGTCTCATTTCATTCTGTGCACAAGGAACATAAAGTATACTTTAATTTTCTGTGTGTTTTAATATTTAGTTTTTGCTTTAACCCATTACCAGTGGCACTACAGGTTTTTTCATGTCTGCGTTTTGCTGTCTTGTACAGAACACTGCCAGTCCATGGCTGCACCAGGCCACTGGGAGTTCCACTGATGGTCTTGGTTTACTGAACCACCTTCCAGTCAGACCGGCCAGCGCTGATGCTCATCGCCCGTCTAAGATCAGCACACATACAAATCCATCAATGTCAAAGGCTGCCATGGAGTAAGCCAACAAGTTTTTAGCTTCCTTTTTTCTAAAAAGTAGGGCTGGCTTTAGTTGAAGGGAAGTTTGAACTGTGGGATAACGGATCAAGTTAGAGCAACGTCTGCTTTGTGTTAAAAAACCACAATAGCTCACCTTAAATCTTCTATTCTTATATAATCTTTTTGAATGCTTGGCTATCAAAGCAGTACATTAGTGGTCTGTTTCCGCTTCTGAATAATTGCTGTCGTATGCAAACACAAGTTCAACCTCTGTCGTTCATGCAGTTGCAATCAGCATAGGACAAAGTACCTGCTTCTGCTGCTGAGCAAAGTCCAATTTGAGACAAGAGTGAGTGAAATGAATAAAATATGAATCTGTTATTTCATAGCACTTAGAACTTGGTGGACATGTGTGCCTGTAATAGATTTAAAGTCAACACTTGAGCATTTAGCTATCTGTGGCAGCACATTGCAGACAAAGGTTACATATCTCTGGCAGGCACACACACAGTGCCAGATTAGTTGGATGAAGTGGCACAAATCCAGTGTAATAAAATGATTTCAGACATGACTTTGTGTTGGATTGGTCCTGCTAATGAAACCACTATCTGTTGTGCAGCCACCATAGAACAGCCTCTTAACCAGCACACAGTGTTAGAGGCAATGTGCCACCAGGTGATGATGCAGTTTTTAATTTATTTTTTACTGTTTCCAGGTTTTTGATTGCAGTGTTAGTAATTATATGCTCTTTTGTAGTTTATGTATTTATCAATTGAGTTTATCCGTTCTTATTTCTTAGCCATAAAAGGCCGGTATTATTAACATTTTTAAATTGTTTTAAATAATTCAAATAAAATGATAAAGAAGAATGTAGCTGTATGAAGCTGTCTTCTGCCAGGAATTCCTGGAGTTCTGTGGTGTAAACACACCTCCTCAGCACAGATGTATTGACCCAGTGAGAAGGAGAAGTGTGATGCTGGTGCTGCATGTCTAGCAGGGCAGCTTTCAGAAAAAGAACTTGGTGCTGGTGAGGCAGTTGATCAAATATTGATTAAATGTTGGCAAACTTCAAATGATGTACCAAACATACACAGTTAATTCTAAGTGGTGCTTATTACAGTGTCCTCCATTAACATTGTTCCAATACTTTGACATGATAACTAGTGTTTTATCTCCAGTTAGCCCTTTTAAACAGCAATACTATGTCTGCTCATTTCACATCCTTCTCTTTAAATACTTTAAAGGAGGGTTACAAGACGGCGTTACAACAACAATTTCTGTACATGTGGTATTTGGTTATTTTGTGAGGAAATTTAAGGCAAGGGCATCTGCACTAACTTATTTGAATTGTCTGTGTGCAGAGATGTGGAGAAAAAAGGATTTGTGGATCCCATCAGGAATTTAACGTTTGCTCAGATTAAACAGGACCAGACAGACAGAAGTCTTACCCCAACAGGAAAAGAGGTCCACCTGCACCGCCTTTACCTGGATCCGCACAGCAAAGCTCGTCTGACAAACACACAGGTACATAACTGGACTTTGACTTATTGGAAGCCCACATCATCATTAATGGCTTTCTTAACAACAGAGACGTGGACTCGAGTTATGTGACAATGAATCAAGTCAAATGTGAGTGACAAATATAATGGCTTTAGACTCAACTTGATAAACTCACAATAGACTTTGGGCCTGAGCACACTTTCAACAACAAGGTAATTCAAGATCCTTTACATGATTAAGGGGTAAAATAAAAATAGCAGTAAAACACAGACCAAGCATATAAAGTAAAAGTAAGAAAGTAAGCAAGAAGTAAGTAAAGTTTATTTATAAAGCACTTTTCACAGACACAGAAGTCACAAAGCGCTGAACAACATAAATAACAGAAAAAGTAGTACAATTAAAAAGGAGGATACATCTAAAAATGTATATAAAGAACAGTAAAAAGAATCGCGATCAAATCATGACATAAAAGCCTGGGTGAATAAAATGTTTTTTAGTTGTTTTTTGAAAACCTCAATAGAGTCCACTAAACGAGGGTGCAGGGGCAGGCTATTCCACAGTCTAGGAGCCATAGACTGAAAGGCCCTGTCCCCCTTAGTTTTTAGGCAGGTACGTGGAACATCCAGAAGATTCAGGACAGTGTTCAGTTAAAAGCTGTCGTAAATATACTCAGCAAAAAAAGAAAGATCCTCTGACTTTCAACAGTTTTTACTTTCAGTAAACTTAATGTGTGTAAATATTTGTATGAACACTAAAAGAGTCAACACCATAAGACATAAACTAAAAATGTTTCACAGACATGTGACTAACAGAAATAGAATAATGTGTCCTTGAATGAAGGGAGGCTCAAAATCCAAAGTACCAGTCAGTATCTGGTGTGGCCACCAGCTGCTTGAAGTACTGCAGTGCATCTCCTCCTCATGGACTGGACCAGATTTGTCAGTTCTTGCTGTGAGATGTTACCCCACTCTTCCACCAAGGCACTTGCAAGTTCCTGGACATTTCTGCGGGGAATGGCCCGAGCCCTCACCCTGCCATCCAACCGGTCCCAGACGTGCTCAATGGGATTGAGATCCGGGCTCTTCGCTGGCCATGGCAGAACACTGACATTGCTGTCATGCAGAAACTCACGCACAGAATGAGCAGTATAGGTGGTGGCATTGTCCTTCTGGAGGGTCATGTCCGGATGAGGATGCATAAAGGGTACCACATGAGGGAGCATGCATAAAGGGTACCCCTGGTGAGAAAAAACCGTGACTCATCAGTGAAGAGCACTTTTTGCCACTCCTGTCTGCTCCAGCGAAGGTGGGTTTGTGCCCAGAGGCGGCGTTGTTGCTGGTGATGTCTGGTAAGGACCTGCCTTACAACAGGCCTACAAGCCCTCAGTCCAGCCTCTCTCAGCCTATTGTGGACAGTCTGAGCACTGATGGAGGGATTGTGTGACTCGGGCAGTTGTTGTGGCCATCCTGTACCTGTCACGCAGGTGTGATATTCGGATGTACCGATCCTGTGCAGGTGTTGTTACATGTGGTCTTCCACTGCGAGGATGATCAGCTGTTCTTCCTGTCCCCCTGTAGCGCTGTCTTAGGCGTCTCACAGTGCGGACATTATCCACATCAGCAGTCCTCATGCCTCCCTGCAGCATGCCTAATGCACGTTCACGCAGATGAGCAGGGACCCTGGGCATCTTTCTTTGGGTGTTTTTCACAGTCTGTAGACAAGTCTCTTTAGTGTCCTGCGTTTTTAGAACTGTGACCTTAAATGCCTACTTTCTGTAAGCTGTTATGGTCTTAACGACCATTCCACAGGTGCATGTTAATTAATTGATTATGGTTAATTGAACATGCATCAAAAACATTGTTTAAACCCTTTAAAATTCAAAATTCAATTCAAAATTTCTTTATTAATCCCAAAGGGAAATTAAATGTTGTTGTAACTCATTATGCAAGTTCCTTCAAAGATTTGTTGTAGATGCTGATGGCTGTGGGTAGGGATGATCTCTTGTAGCGCTCTGCAGATCTGAAGAAGCCTCTGACTGAAGACGCTCTGTAGTTTTATGACAGTCTGATGTAGAGGATACTCTGGATCTATGGCGTCTTCTTTTCAACTCATCAGGGTTTTGTGGCTGTAGTTGAGGTATTATTTGAGCTTTTGTGATGTTAATCAGCTGCTGCCAGTTGTAAACCACCTTATTGCCATGGTTATGCATCATAACAAATGTCCAAAAATAAAAAGTATCAGCAAAAATCCTTCCAGCTGCACAGCATTCAAAACCAGAGAGAACAGCCGTCCACAAAAACAACGTCTCCACCAAAAATGGAAGAACCAATGCCTTAAAAAAGAAAAAAATACGAACCAAAGTAACAGAGCTACTCCAACATGCTGCCACCTTGAGTGGCGCAATTCCGGAATGAAATGAAGATCTGTAAAGTTATTTGGATTTTTACAACATTATTGTTGAAATGCACAGTCCTGAAAAAAAGGACGTTTCTTTTTTTGCTGAGTTTATATTGGAGCCTGGCCATTCAGAGCCCTGTACGTCAAAACCAAAACTTTAAAACGAATTCTAAAATCCACTGGGAGCCAGTGAAGGGAGTATAAAACCGGGGTGATGTGCACATGTTTGGGGGTATTGGTGAGGAGATTGGCTGCTGCATTTTGAATTATTTGAAGACGAGATACTGGGGATTTTTCCAGAGCAGTGAAAAGGGCGTTAGAGTAATCCAAGCGTGAAGACACAAAAGCATGTATGATTTTCTCTAGATCAATTTTGGAGACCATATGTCGAATTTTAGAAATGTTTTTTAAATGAAAAAAAAAAACGGGAAATGGATTTGATGTATGAGTCGAGACCCTATGAACAAATGTGACACCTACGTTTTTTACTTTGGGGTAGGGCTGAAGATCTTTGCTTGGGCCGGGCCCGGGTTTTAGTGGTCAGCTGATCATCTCAAAAGCGCACACAGAAACGCACACAGGCGAGACAGACTTTTACGCAACAGAAGCGGTTAAAGCTGAGGATCTTACTATTCTCTCAGCCACTGCCAAGGTCCTCTTTTTGGGTTTTCAGACTATGGTCAGTCTATAAAAAGTAAAATGTCATAATCCATGTTCAGGAATATTTCAGTTTGTTTTCAGAGTTCATCGTTTTTATTCCATCTTTCAAACAGACATTATTTGATATCATGTCAAAATCCAAATGGTATGACCAGTCCTGATGTGTTTCTGTTTGCAAATTATTTAATCTGATAATAGGTAGGCCTTCGGTTTCTTTATGTTCATGTTTAAAGAGGCCAGGCTTGTGCAATAGCCTTTATTTTAGAAGTCCTCCATGTGAGATAGCCTAATTGATGGTACTCATTTTATTTCATAAAGCTGCAGACTTAAAAAAAAAATTATAAATCAACATGCCTTCAATTCAAATTCAATTCAGTTTATTTATATAGCGCCGATTCACAACAGATGTCATCTCAAGGCACTTAACAAGAAGTCATTTCAATACATTTGTACAAACATTCCAATCAGTTAAAAAGTTTCCTTTTTAAGGAATCCCAGCAGATTGCATCAGTCTTGATAATACTCTTATAGGCAGGGCCTCATTTATCATTTTAAGCTTCAGATAATAGGCCTATTTGAGGGGAATTTCAAACTATTGTCCAGTAAATTGAAAACCTGCCGGTCACGTTGTCCGGTGCCATTTTTTTCTAGCGGAAAGCCTGATGTGTGACTTTTGAATAGTGTCTAGCTGTAATCGGGTTCGGGTTTAATAAGCTGTCAATCAAAATATACTCTTCTGGCTTGGGCTGAATTCTCTCGGGCTCAGGCCCGGTCGGGCCCAACTTTTAAGGCTCGATTACAGCTCTACTTTGGGGTTGGTTTCTGTGTAAAAGGAGGCAACTGATTGATGGATTTTAGAGAGCAGATGACTAGGAGCTATTATCAAGGTCTCTGTCTTGTTACTTAAAACCAGAAAATTGCTGGAAAGCCAATTACTGATATGGGAGAAACATTGGAGGAGGGTGGAGAGCCTATCCAGCTGGTAAGGTTTGAAAGATGAATGCAGTTGAATGTCCTCTGCATAGATGTGATAGTAAATACCAGTAAACAAGCACACACAAAACATATGATACATTAAAGCATTACTCAATGGTAGCTCTAAAGGTTTTTAGCCTTGATTTAAAAGAACTCAGTGTTTCAGCAGCTTTGCAGTTTTCTGGAATTTTGTTCCAGATTAGAGAAGCATAGAAACTGAAAGCTGCTTCTCCATGTTTGGTTCTGATTCTAGGGATGTTGAGTAGACTGCAATTAGAGGACCCAAGTGTTCTGGTGGGGGTTGGTATAGTAACAGTACATCTTCTACATACTTTGGTGCTAAGCCATTTAATGATTTATAAACTAGTAATAGTATTTAGAAGTCTATTCTCTGAGCTACAGGGAGTCAGTGTAAGGACTTTAGAACTGGGGTGAAATGCTCTACTTTCCTGGTTCTAGTGAGGAACACAAGCAGCAGCGTTCTGGATCAGCTGCAGCTGTCTGATTGACTTTTTAGGCAGACTGTGAATACACTGTTGCAGTAATCAATCAAACTAAAGATAAACATATGGATGAGTTTGTCAAGCTCCTGTTGCGACATTAGTTATTTTAATTCTTCAGGTGATAGAAGGCTGACCTTGTTATTGCCTTTATGTGACTCTGGAGGTTCAGGTCTGAGTCCATTACTACACCTAGATTTCAGGTCTGATCAGTAGTTTTTAGCTGTATTCACTGAAGCTGTGTGCTGACTGTTGATCGTTCATCTTTGGGTCCAAAAGTAATTACTTCTGTTTTGTTTCTATTCAGCTGAAGAAAGTTATGACACATCCATCCATTGATTTGCTCGATGCATTTACTTAGGATTTGGATGGGTTCAAAGTCACCTGGTGACATCGTAATGTAGAGTTAAGTATCATCTGCATAGTTATGGTAGCTAATCTTATTGGTTGTTATAATCTGGGCTAGTGGGAGCATGTAGATATTAAATAAGAGGAGCCCAAAGATGGAGCCCCACACTGCTTTTTTAATAATCTTACTGATAAATGGAAGATTAGAGCTTGTCCTGTAGTTCTGTATTAACATGTCTTCCAGGTTGTTCTTCTTTAGTGGTTTAATAGCTGCTGTTTTTAAAGCCTGGGGGAAGACCCCTGGCAGGAGGGATGAGTTCCCTATTTGAATCAGATTTGTTTAGTTTTTGGACTTGAGACATTTTCTCTGCATTGGTGTTGAGTGGGGATGACTTTAGTAAAAGGTTTGGTACTAATATACAGATTGACCCTCTAATTGTCAGGCATTTTGTTGTCCAGGCCAGAATGTTTTAACATGGAGAGCATGCTCTGATGTGTTCTCTGCAGATATAATTAAAAGGGGAGGTTTTTCAATAAAAATTATCTCCACATGCAGGATATGAATTTGCTTGTTTCAAGTGAAATACGTTGGTATTGAAATACATTCTATTGTAAACAGAGTAATCTAAGCACATTTAAGCTGGTAGACAGTTGGATGGAAAGACTTGAGACATACTTTTGACTCAAAACAATGACTTGGTCCCAGCTCTGGTAAATAATTCCACCACAGAGAATCACATTTGTATGAGAAAATTAAAATCTTTTATCTTCTCTCCAATTCAGTACAACTTTTTTGAACAATTATTTTTCTATGAAAAGTGTGTGGAAGACGAATTTCTGTTACCATATTTAGTCACAAACTTGTGGTGGACACTGACCCCTACTTTTATTGTTGAGATGTAGAACATGATTTATTTCAACAACACTGAAACAGGAGTACTCTCATTTGAATGACTTACCGCAACTATAAACCTTATATATCTTACAAAATGATGTGGTTTCTCTAGTGTCCAGGTTTAGATCAATATCTTGCACACGCAAACTGTAGTGTATATAAAAAAAAGGAAATTTCTCATCATAACTTGTTTGCACCAAGATGCCACAGAGGGGCAAAGCTCTGATTTAAGCATTTAGGACTAGATTTGTTAAAGTTCAACTCCCAGGACCATCCAGGGTTTTTCCTATGTCAAAAAAGGTTGGTGGTGTTACCCACTGGTGGACTTGAGAGCACACATTATCTTTTTTTTTTTTTGAATGAATTTCTGTTAGTAGCTTAATCCGTGATTTCAAAGTCATTATTGTTCCACAAAGGACACATTGTTCAATAACCAAATTTATTTACAGCAAGCCAAACTTGTGTGTGTGTATATATATATATATATATATATATATATATATACACACACAAACAAACATAACACACCATGTAAATGATATCAGACATTGTGGTTCAAAACCACTGGGTCTGTGTTTTTTAGATCTAGGGAAAATAAAGAAAAAGTTAGACTACTTTAAATGACTGGTAGCACTAGAATAAAGGCTCAAAATAAACAGCAGATTCGTTCTAACTTATTAATGAAACCTTTGTAACTTTATTAAAAGGGTGATATGTCAGTGAATATTAGAATACAGCTAATGGCTGTGCTTGTGTTTAGAGGAGACTTACCTGTTGTTTCATTGAAACCGTTCAGTGAAATTGGAGAATTTCTCAGTTGGGTGACTTAATGCAGGGTAATCCGCTGATTTCGAAACAGCGCCACAACTGTTGCTGTGTTTTTCTGGAGTAACTGCAGTTAAAAACCGACCATTGAGCGCATAGGCTCGACAGACCGCACTGAAAGTATTGATTTATTTACTTATTTATTTATTTATATCCCCACCGTGAGCTGGTGGCGGCAATAAATTAGACAGTGGCAGCGGCTACTGAGATCCCTATGTAGGAAAAACCTTGCCATCGGGACATATTCCTACTTTTGGTTCTTCAGTTGCCACTGCTTTTGTTTGTTTTTGCACACGCTATCACTGTAAAAGTCTTCACAGCTGCATTTAGGATGCACAGCTACTGATGGTAAATGGACAGAATTTACAGATGTGAACAAACACTAAAGCCTGCACCCATCTCTGAAATAAAAAAATTTTTTGTCCATATTCCCACCTTGATTTTGTTTTTGCATTCTGTGTAATATTTCATTCAGTTCAACAATTAATATACCCTGCCTCTCACCCAATGACCCATTGACTTATAGACAATGAATGGAGCTTTACTCTCTGATAATATTTAATTTTGCTGCTACATGTTCAGGGTGTTGCAGACAATACCAAACTAGATTGTCCATTCCCTTTAAATAGGCGTCTTCACTGCTAATGAAGGTTAAACAGAGTTTAAAACATGACTAATGCAGGGATTTAAAATCTCTTTAGGAGTACAGTTCATATAAGAGATTTTAACTTTTATATGAATCACTTTTCATTGATACTAGCTTTCTAAAGGATTAATGCATTGACCTGTAAGTGTAACAAAAATGTATCCCTTGGACATGGAGAGAGGGAAGCTGGACGGGAGCTTAAATCCTTCTGATACTCAGATAGCCACTCATCCCACTGAGCTACTGCTGCACCGCATCTGATCACCCTGGACACATTAGTATCCTGTTCTAACAAGTTCCTGGACCAAAACTCTGAAGATCCTCAACCAGCATTGCTCTCACTGTTACAGGATAATGAGCCTAAGAAGACCTTTAAGCTAGAATAAAAAAGTCTGAAGCACTATCTACATGCCGCATGAAGAACTAAAAAGGAAATGATGAATATAAAGCTACAAATGAAGAAATGTGGCTTGTACTAGACTTTGCCTATTGTAGGTGGTGTTAAAAATAGTATTAAAACTATGTAAATACTTTTTTACAATTTCTAACAATATGTGGATTTTCCTTTTTCAGGAAGTTCTTCATGCAGTGGATCGAACCATTAAATACAAGGAGGAGAATCGTCAAATCCTGAAAGAGAGCATTGAGGTTGCACCTTTCACTGCTAAGATTCAGCGCCCCTCTGATCCCGAGCTGGACAGGGACAGAGAGAGGAGCAAAGAGCCAGCATTCCCTGTCCGAATACCAGCTCTTGCCTCTTCAAGTCCAAAGACCAGCCACGCTTACCCCCATGTCATCCAGTCAGAAAAAAGCAGCTATTTCACCAGAATTTCAAACAGCGTTGTGAATGAACCTCCAAGACTGTACCCCTCCAAAGAGCAAAGTTCTTACTATGACAAAGTATCACTTGGTGCTCCAGTTGTGGGGGTTGGTGTCGGGGCAGCTATTCAAAGCCAAGGAACTCAGTCTTTAGTTAGTTACAGTTCCAAAGCTTCTCTCTCTAAGCCTCCTCCTCTCATAAAGCACCAACCAGAGGGAGGGGAGGGTTTGGCAGGGAAAATTACCGAGCAGCTCAGCCAGCAGGCTACTCTTATCCATCATCAACATCTGACAAGCATGGACAGGAAGGATCATCACAGCCCTGCTGCCTCAAACACCTCCTCGACATCGTCCTCCTTATCCTCAACCTCCAACCATAATCAGCAACACCAGATCAGGGCAATGCCGTCCCTGTACAGAGCTCCTGTCTACCATCCGCCCACACAGCTTTCTTTGGAACGCAAAGAGAATGCAGAACGAGAGAAGGACAGGGAGAGGGAGAAAGCGGGCTATGGTGGACGTCTGTCACCCCCAACGCTCACACCCATCCAGCCGGTCAGCTTACCAACAGTTGGCACCAAAACATCAGTGGAGCAGCAGAAGCCCCCAACCCTGGTGCCAGAACTCAGGGATGTCAAAGCCCATGGAATCAGTGCTGCTGTCACCTCAGTCGTCTCCACTATTAGTGGGGATATTATGATAGACGGATGGCGAGGCAGAGAAATGATTCAAGAGAGAGGAAATCTGTTTTGTAGTGAGACAGAGGTGTTGAGGGGCAAACCCCAAGCAGCAATGGCGTCTGTCATTGTACGTCCAACCACATCAGTTAAGTATGAGTGTTTGGTTGGTGCTAGCAAATCTGGTGCTACAGTGCATAGGGATGTTTCTATGTCATACCCTACAAAGCTGCCAGGAGAATGTCCACGTATGAGGGAGACCGCTCAAGTTATTAAGCCCAACTCAAACATGGAGGATGTCTGTTCTCAGTATAAACCCACCTCTATGCAAAACTCTCAGGGGCCTGCAGGTGTCAGCGCTACAAACTCTTTGTGCAGGTCCCCTGTTGTATTGCAGAATAAAACCCCAAGATCAGCATATTCAGCTCCAGATGAGTTTGGAACCTATAAAACTGGTGTTGGAGGCTGGCTGCCCAGCGTCTCAGGAGCTGAGAGAAACAGCCATGAAGTTGTTGACTCCCACTCCACATCACCAGGGCTGTCTTTGCCTCTGACTAATTCGGCAGGAACATCCCTAGGTGGTGAAAGTGTCACCCTATCTTCTAATCCCATTTCTGGCTCTAATCAGTCTTACTCTCCCTCTTTTGTACATCTAAAAAAGCACAAGGCTGCCTTGGCTGCAGCCCAGTCCAAGACCAATCTCCCCACTGCTCCTGCATCAATGCCAACTGGAAAACCCTCCTCAATTGTGGATCCAGTTGAAAAGACTCCCAGTCACAGTCCTACCCCTCCACCTTGTTCTAGCGGAGCCTCCTCAGGTGATATTGGTAACACCAGCTCTGCAAATGGGAGCACAACACCAGGCAAGTCCAGTCCAATACTAAATGGCCAGTCTTCTGGATCGACCTCACTCAGCTCAGCACAACCCAGTAACTACCACAAGCTAAAGAAAGCCTGGTTAACTCGGCACTCTGAGGAGGACAAGACTTCTACAACTGCCTCCTCCAGCACTAAAGCAGAGAAGCTGCTCTTCACTACAACCAGTACGTGTAACACTACATCCATGTCGGATATGATCAAACCCTGTACAGTCAATCTCAGCGCCTCCACTTCCACTGAGGTTGACAT